>LN890987.1:0-11430 GCA_900010015.1 Tuber aestivum
GCTCCACACATGCAAACTTCTCCCGTGTCCCCTCCCCCGGCATTCGAAAATGCCAGCCAGAACTGCGCAAACCGCCATTAGGCGTGAAAAGTAAGTATCTTCTATCAAACTAGTTATATCCGACGAATATTGACCTCTTTATATTAGTCAGACCTCCGGCGAGTCAACCAGAACATGCCGGGGAATCAGTCAAGCGCCCTGGGCCCCGCTGATCACCCCTCTGTTCGCCCCGCTGTTGGCCCCGTTGTGTTGCCGCCTGGCCCCAAGTGTTAGCATTGGGCCTTCTCAAGCCCTAAGCGCCCCGGGTCTTGCTGCCACACCGGGACGGCCACGCCCCTCCAATCCCGGCAGTCAACCAGGACGAGGACGAGGATACGACGCCACCGGGCATAAGAGACCCGGTCGCTGTCTTTGACCGGACTGTGGTATGATTTAAAAGTTGACGTACTTGCAGATATGAACGTTATGGCTAATTACAAACACAGGACGAAGAAAGCAGTGCTAGTCAATCGCCAACGGCAGCACCCTCCGAGAGCCAGTTTTCCCCCTCATCCGGTACGCGGTCGGTCGGCACTTCTCTAGCGAAAATTCCCCCACTGAACAAGAATGCCGCTCCCCCCCACGAACCGGCATCCCGGCACCGTCGCCCCACCCCAACGCCAGAACAAACCCCTCTCCCCCCAGAACCTGTATCCCGGCACCGTCACGTCTCCCCGGTACGAGAACCAACACCTCCGCCACTGGAACCTGTGTCCCAGGGCCGTCGCCCCCGCGGCCGCGAGAACAAACCCCTCCTTCCCCAGAACCTGTGTGCCGCCACCATCACGTCGCCCAGTGCCGAGAACCAACCCCTGCCCCTCAGGAACCTGTGTCCCAGGGCCGTCGCCCCTCCCCCGCCGCGAGAACCAACCCCTACCCTCCCGGAACTTGTGTCCCGTCAGCATCGCCTCTCCCAGCCCCGAGAGCCAACCCCTGCCCCCCCCGAACCCGAAGCGCCCTGGTCCCCGCTGCGACACTGGGACGGCCACGAACATCTCCTCTGTCCGGTCCGCTCTGTGTCCGCCCCCTCGCGTCCCCCGGCGTCAATTGTCCAGGTTTTTTTTTCTTTGCTTCAAACATGCAAACTTCTCCCGTGTCCCCTCCCCCGGCATTCAAAAATGCCAGCCAGAACTGCACAAACCGCCATTAGGCAGGAAAAGTAAGTATCTTCCATCAAACTAGTACATCCGACGAATATTGACCTCTCTATATTTGTCAGATGTCTGGCCAGTCAACCAGAACATGTCGGGGAATCAGTCAAGTGCCCTGGGCCCCACTGTTTGCCCCGCCGTTTGTACCGTCGTGCCACCGCTGGGTAATCAAGATGCCTAGCCCAAGGGGCAGCATCGGGCCTTCTCAAGCCCGAAGCGCCCTGGGCCCCGCCGTTCGCCCCGCCGTCCGCCCCGTCGTAGTGCCCCCGGATAATCAATATGCTTGGCCCCAAGGGGCCGCATCGAGCCATCTCGAGCCTGGAGTGCCGCGGGTCTCGCTGCTCGGTACTGCGCACAGCCGCCGGATGATCAGTATTTCGAGCGGTGCTTTATTTCTTTTTTCCCCAAGTTTTTACTCCTAGATGCCCTTTGTGTTTATTCTTTCCTTTGCCGGGGTTCTGGTCTCCTTCCCTGCCCAGGCGCCTTGACCGTCTCCGGTTTGCAGGGGTTTCTGTCGCTCTTTGTTTTTTTCTCTTATTTCTTACCCATTTGGTCATCTGGTTTTCCTGTTCTCTTTTCTTGGGTTTTCTCGTACGCGATTTAGTGTGTCGTAGCTTAGTTTCTCTCTCTTAGTTTTTTCTATCTCACTGGAGCGCTACCTGCTGGATTCCTTCCTTGGCCGCCGCTTGGGCGTCTTGCTTTTATTAGGCTTACATTCCTCCCTTGTCCGTCGCCTCCTCATTGTCTGTCTGTCGCCTGGCATGCGGAATCCCCCTCACTTCAGCCTCTCGTGGTATACCACATTTCTTTGCACGATCAGGCGTAATGGGCGGACTTGTATTCTTAGAATTTTCTTCTCCCAAGGTGGGCCCCCTGGGGTTTCAATCCCCTTGCGTCAATATGTAGTATTCTTCAAGTTAGCCACTGTCCTAGCACACCCTGAACCATGTCTTCACTCGGCAACCCCCGCGTACCAAGTCCGTACCTGGCTAGGCGTCCTGGGTGCGTCTCGCAAATTTTTCCACGATTGTTGACTACCAACCCTGTATGTCCGACGTTCAGCAGCGTCGACTCCAGGGAAGACGTTCGCTTCTGCTAATCCCATTTAGGTGCAGACAATATCTAGTGCGACGTTATATCGGTAAACCCTACTCATTATCGCTAGATTTTGGACGCCACTCTCCTCTGCCGTATCCTTCATCTCCTCTTTTATTTACGCTAGACTTCACGCCCTATGATAGTTGGAGACATTGGCGTTTGATCGTGGACATTACATTGAACATTGGGAAATCAGCTTTTTCATATTCGAACCCCGGAGATCAATACCAAGTGATACTTGATGAATCTGGATGTACCCCTAGCTCTAGCGTATAAGACCTGCCACATCCTAACGAACATAAGAAACCTACACAATTTCCAGATTTTATCGCGGATATACTATTTACACTTCTCTAACCTCTGCTTTCTCTCTCTCTTATCTGTGTAACTTTTCCATCATGGCAATGGAGCAACGATCCCGCCTCGACAGTCAACCGCCCCCCCGCGTTAGTAATATGTATGGACGTAAACGCGACGCCGGACCTGGCCCCGTGGAACCTGGGGGAACGGGATCCAAATCTCAACAAAACAATTCGCACAGCTCCCAGAGCACGCGTACGAATGACCAGGCGTCACGTCCGCCTTCTTCTCCCCCGCAAACAACAAGCCAACTAACGAGACCACCGAAGCGCTCGCGTAAAAGCACAATGCAGGCAGCTGTGCGTCCCGCCCCCGAAACTGACGCCGAAGACCAAGTGTATGTGGAAGCTGTACATATATCGGAGGATAGCAGCGATGAGTACTAAATCTCCCCGGGCTCCTCAGAATCAGAATCAGAAACCGACGCTGATGTGGAAGACATTGATCTCAGTGATGGGGGAGCAACACCGCGCCGTCACGGGTCACAGACAGCGAACAGAGAGGATACCAACCGAGGGAAAACAGTTCAGATTTCGACTACTGCCGGATCACAGCGATCGCGCCCTGCTCTGCCGATGCCCGCTGTCCCTGCCCGCATCATTCACGGTAGTGCCTCTACTCCTGCCTTCCGTTGTCAAGCTTAGCAAGGAATTCGTCTCCACCGGGTCGCTCGAGTATGCTGTCCTCGGATATCAGAAGTTCTAGCCTGGCAGATCATCTAGATGTAGCCCAACGCGACTTTAACTGTCACGGAAGTAGCAGCCGGAAGAATGATGTTACAGGACCTGAAAGTTCTATATTACGGCTGGCCAGGGATCTGATTCTCCAATATACTCTTTTTGATGACCCACTACCTAACGTAGTTCTTCTGACGGCCAAAGTGTACAGCGTTTGGGAGGATGCGTTGAATATGAGTGAGGGTTGCGGATGTATTGAACAGTCCGAGGATAGCATAACAATAGTAAGGGATCCCAGCCAGACGTCTGGACACATGGCAAATTATAATAACCTTGATAGATACGCCAAAACCACTCAGGCGTACGGTCAAAATTCGTTTATCATGTGAAGCATCACATAGTAAAGTTGTATGAACTGCCACTGCCATAAGGTGCAGCAGCTATCGCACGTAGAGTTGATTATCTTCTGGAAGGAGACTGGTTCATGTGCGACCCGAAAGGGTATGAGCTTTGTTACCACGACGACTAGCAATGGCTATTGGGTAATACGACTAACTATGTATGAATTTGGACAGCGTCTGAGCCTGCGATTCCTTGCGCCCCAGATCCCGGAGGCCATATATGGCAAGTACTTTGCCGGAAAGAAAATGCAAGGCAGGATAGATCCTGAGTTCCTATCTAGGATCAACAGAACTATGATCTGCCTGACTTGCGCTATACTATGCCATACTCTCCGGGCGTGGCAAACGGGTAAGTATGAAGAGCCGAAGGACTTCAAGCCTGATATTGTTATGGGTAACAATCTCAGAATATTCTAGTGGGCCGTAGTGAAGGATTCTGGCTAACCCGTCACCCACTTAAGACCTCTTGGCACGCCAGAGGCAAACATGGCAGAGATTTCAGGCGCAGATCCAGGAGCTGTTGGTCCGAAACATCCGCCAAATCATCACCGAAAAGCTCCAGCAACAATACGGGATTCAGAATGATCGAGTAGAAGGGTATGATGATGACGTTGACGCTGTAAGCGCGGAGCTCGAGCGCAGGAAATCCAACCAGGCTCCAAGCCAATCCTCGCGGGGTAGACAGACAATGACCGACTACAATCTAGAGGCCGATTTGGGGCGCCAGGGCAGGCGGGAACAGTCGCCCCATCCCGATGTTGCTTCCGATTTTAGCCAGACGGCTATTGGACGGTCTCTTGGCTTTCATGATTTTGAACAGGATAGTCTAGACGATACACCGGAACACACGGGACGTCTGACGTCGGCGAGCGTGGGCAGTCCATGTATTTCATCTCACGTCTCGCTTAGTCTGGATGATTCACACTCGGGGCAGGTGACGGCTATAGATGGACAGCAGGAAGGGAATTTTGATTGAGAGAGAGGAGGCAGCAGGTCGGTGGGACCAGGATTGAGAGTGGGCTCGACGGGGTGCATAGGGGTACCGGCGGTGCTGGTGGGATCGCAAGCTTCAATAGCACCTAGTGTACTCAATAGATTAAAATGGCGGGCCAATGTGACGCCGTACGATAGTAAATAGAGTATTTGCAGCCCATATCGAGACCAAATTGTAATCGGATGTGGTTACCGAAAGTCCCAGATCATATGGAGTACGTTCCAATTACGCCTAGAAAATCCCGATCACGTCAATTGAAAGTGTGAAATCAGGATGGAAGAGGTGGGTAATGTAGGACTCGGGGCACACGGGAGTAGTTCTTCGAAGTCATGAGACACAGGAGCAGGGACAGGAACTTAGGAGGAGGATAGCGGACGAGACATGCGGTGGGAGGCAAGGGATATAGATTAAGTCATCCAAACAGAACTGGTTCTACACGGACAGGATTGGAACGCGGGAGGAGGGTTGATGAGCGTCACGGCGAGAGGCAGAAGCAGCAGAGATTCTCCGGAAGCAAAGCAGGCGTGCCCGGATGGCCGAAACGTCGGGCGGGACTTGCAGGGGCGTGAGGACGGCGGGCAGGAGGTCCAGAGGTGTCTGGATGGCGGCCGGGAGTAGTAAGGGGGTGAGGACGCCAGGCAGGAGTAGTAGGGGCGTCGGGACGCTAGGGGGGAAAGGGCATGGATCGCCAGGACGCCCGGAACCGAGCTAGCGAGGGTCACAACGCAGGGGGGTTGGAGTGCCATGCGTCCGGTGAGTGTCAGGATGCAGGAGGGTGCGGATGCGAACGTCAGGACGCAAGAACGGATTTAGCCGACGTCCTGATTAACGGTTTGCGTCCTGTGCGTCCTGTGTGTCTGACGCACAGGACGCACAGGACGCAAGACTAAATTTTTGCTGATGCTGGGCTTGTTGGAGTTATGTATTTGAACGCATCGCATTCTGGAAAGCGTTGGAGTGTGGATGGTATCACTATCATCTCAAACATTACCTGGGGCTGGTTCCAAAAATAAGAGTCGGTTTTGGTCAGGGATGGCACCAAGAGTGCGGTGTCTGGTGTGTCCTCGACTGTTGGCTGTTGGCTTGCATGGGTATGTTTCGTGGAACTGTTGGATTGCATTTTGTGTGTTGTTGAAGTTGTTGGCTAGGTACCATGTTTTATTGTGTTCTGGTGAGTATCCAGTCCACTTCGCTCAATATTGCAAGCGACCATAGTGTAATCGAGAGTCGACAATTTCTTCGAGTTTGTATTCAAATTCACTGTCTATTTCGGTAGGCGGTGGTAGAGGTTTTGGTGGGAAAGGTAGAGGATTGTTTTCATAGGGTTCGAGGAGGTTGATGTGGAAAGTATTGTGTATCCTCATCATGGGTGGACGATCGAGCTTATGAGCTCGACTTCCTATCTTTACCAAGATTTTGAATGGTCCTATTTTTTTGTAATCTAATTTCTTTATTGGTCGTGTGGTTTTGATGTTGCGTGGTAGCAACCAAACCATATCTGCTGACTTTAGGTTTGGATCGGGTTTTCTGCAGCGATCGTGCTCTTCCTTTTGTCATAATTGTGCCGTGACCATTTCTGTTCGTAATATGTCGTGTAGTTGTTACACATAGACATGTAATCGGTGCGGCACGTGACTAAATGCATAAGATCACGTGTTTGACTCTAGGCCCCGCTGTATTTATCGTGACGATATTATATTATCACACGGAACGATAAGGCATCTACGCAGCCTGCTCCACAGAGATACAAGGCATGCGACCGAGGGGTTTTCACTGGATAACGTTGAGGGAGCTCAGCTCTATAAGACAAGACTCAGTTGAACCAGATTGGTCGGTTAGTTATTGAGCTATGACCTCTGGAAGTGTTGGTGCTGCTATTCCGAGAAGTAGCTGCTCCATCCTCTGCTCGCATCAACTAGGGTCATCCGGAGACTAGTTGACGATTAGTTAATAACAACTCCCTAGTCGAGTTAGTTATCTTCATCATGCACTCTACGCTATGCACATAGAAGAGTCATTAATAAGTCCTTTGACGGAGCTGATCACTCCATTAAGGAAGAGAGCGGGAAAGTCAGTTTTCAGGGTCAAAGAGTGTTCGTACTCCGAAGACCTTGAATCATTAGTATGGCAGGTATATAGTCAGTAAGGGATTGGATGTAGCCCGCAACCACCCAGACTCGGAATGTAAATATCGAGGTGCCTCCCTAGCTTTAAGTCTATCATCAGCGACCGGAGAAGAGATCTTATCAATATATTCGTTCTACTTTACTTCTATCTTTACGAGCTTTCTTGACTATCTCCGAGACAGAAGATTACAGGGCCTAGTGTATTCTCGCTTGACTTTAGAGTTGCCTACCCCCTAACAGTAGTTGACTCATATCTTTTTCGTCTGTTATCTTTCTTTGGAGCATATAACCTATGGGTTCATGTTCTGGATACATGCCGTAGTTTGAAAAGTAGGGGGTTGTCTTGATAGTTTCTTGTTTTCCGTTGCTGTTAGCAAATTCAGCTATAGGTAGCTATTCGCACCAATCATCTTGCTGATAATTGATGTAGGCTCGTAGATATTGTTCCAATCTGCCGTTTATCTATTCTGTTTGTCCATCCGTTTCAGGGTAGAATGCTGTACCCATACGTTGTTCGATTCCCAGTTTTTCTCTTATCTCCTTCCATATCGCTGATGTGAATAGTAATCCTCTATCACTAATGATATCCTCTGGTAGTCTATGCAGTTGATATATTTCTTTTAGAAATACTTTCGCAAATTATATTAATGTCATATCCATTCTGCAGGGTATGAAGTAACTCATTTTGGTCAGACTATCAACCACTACTAGAATAGCATTTTGATCATTTGACTTGGGTAAGCCCATAATGAAGTCAAGTGATATTGACTTCCATGGTTTTCCTGGTGCTTCATTTGATTTGAGCAGTCCGTAAGGTGCATGTCGGACCACTTTAGTTCATTAACATGTATCGCAGTTTTTGACTTATCACTTGATGTCTTCTCTTATCTTGGGCCTATAGTATCGTCTGTTGATGAACTTGGTAGTTTTGGCCACTCCTCTATGTCCTGCGTATGGAGGGTCGTGATGGTGTTATATGATTTCTGTCTGTAATTCTTCTTTATCCCGTATTCAGCTTTTTCTATCATACCATAAGTATTCATCCTCCTATTGGCATACTCCTAGGGCTATACCTCTGATTTTGTAACGGGGGCTCCCTCAGGAAGATGGATCCCAAGGATGCGACCGCACCAAACTTCGAATCTCTCGAACAAAAGCTCTTGCAAAATTGTAAGGAATAAAAGTAAGGGTAAAACTTAATATCGTTAAGCTCTGGCTTATCTCAATTAAAGTCTCTCGAGAGGATGTTGATTGTGTCGGGGCAGGAGAGTTCTCGTATAAGCTTCAAGTAGTCAGACTTATACCAAAAACTCCCCCATCAGGTTGCCCCGACCAACATGAGCTTGCCCTTCTCCGTAAGGGTTGCTGGCACCATTACCGCATCCCCGAAGGGCTTAGGTGTCAGCACACTCTAGCAGAAATCTCCCATATGCACGTCAGTTCCTGCGAGGTGTTTACCAATACACCTGCCGGAGCGAAAACTCTGCGCGTCGGTGTCTCGCCAGTGGCTAACTGTCGAGACTCCTAGGAAGCCTAACTAAATGACTCTCTTCCCATGTGCTATGATCTATGCAAGCACCCGTAGACATCAGGCGTTCTCCGGTTAAGTTCCATCTTTCTTGATTGCGAACTTACGGGGTCTACGACGCTCCCACGTAGAGCTGTGTCGGTGGCGGGACCCGTGGGCGCTACCCATGGTCCCTTACCTCCGGCGCACCACTCAGCGTGATAAGTATCATGCTATTAGAGTCTTCCAACAACCCATAAAGAGCCTACGGCAAAGGGGCACGTGTAGGCATGATTGGCGTAAAACCTTCCTCGATGTCTCCGGCACTACCCGGGACTGCTCGAGGGACCCTTCCGGATAGCTCACGCTAACTCCGTCAGTTATGGTCCGTTTTACTCCGTTCTTTTTGGAGAAGGTACCTGACCTTCTCACCTTGCCCCCTTATATATCCTGCGAACAGCTTCCGGTCGGACGGACGGCAGCGACGTATACAGTGTTATGGACATGTCTTCAATGATTCTATTTAACTAGTAAGACGGCAACTTCACCTATTTTGGCCCATGACGCCCGGGGCGAACGCTGGGGCCGCAGGTACCTGTTAGGAATAATCCTGCCAAGTTACAGCATGTTCGGAGCACTCTAGCTCCTCCCGTAGTCTTCCGATCAATGTGCAAGCAAGTGCCCGTCGATCGTCATTGCGTTACAAACAATCCTAACATTACACGAAATCTTTCCGAGAACGTTTCCGACGGAAGGTAGGGTAATAGTGTCCCAAAGGTAGGGTAAGTGTGTTCATGGTGACACGAAACTGGTCTCCATGGTAGGGTAACGTGACTCACCTAGACAGGGTAAACTCACCCCGCCTTCCGACCTATCCTTAGGACGAAACCGATGTGGTCACGTTACTTTCACTACTTAGGTACACCTACCTCTCATGTACCTTCTGTTCTTTGGGATACCCGGACCATCGAGTATCTCCCGGACATGCTCAGACATGCCCGCCTAGTCTACCACATAACCTCTAGGTCTTATGTATGGGCGTAGACTTAGGTTGCCATAGCTCTATAACGTAGGGTCGTTACATCACTCCCCTCTTCTCCAAGGACTGACCCGGTCCGCTAACGTCGTCTTTTATTTGCCCAATTCGGCTCTCCCTCAACCCTATGGTCTCTAGGTTTATGGGGATACCGATGGTGGAAATCTTTCATGGCTTTGAAGCCCGTGCCCTCTAGCATCTCATATGGCTCCCAAGAGTTCTCCTCTGCGCCATAGCCTTCCCATGAAACTAGGTACTGTACGAAGCGATTTGGAAACTTCGCTTTCATATTACCGTACCATCGACTATCTATAACTGCCTCAATGAAATAGCTGGGCTCATTATCTACTATCTCGGGGACTGGGACTTCCTTAGTCCGTCTAGCACTTGGGTCCTCACGATAGGGTTCTAAGAGTCCGACATTGAATACGGGGTGTATGGACCAGCGGGCGGGCAATTGGAGTTCATAAGCACGGTTACCAACCTTACGCTTGACCACAAAGGGCCCAAACATTCGGTGGTCCAACTTCTCCATCGGTCGCTTAGTGCGGATGTTCTTTCGATTGAGCATCACGCGGTCAGCTTTCTTTGCCCTGCTATTTGTCACATCTTCCATCGTAACGTATTCCGGAGATGGTAACCTTTTTTGGTCGTGCCATTTCCGTTGTCTCTCTTGAGCTCGCTTAAGTGTATCTCGGACTTCTTGCCAGACACCTTCCCAGTTCCTTACTAATAGCTCGCTACTGGGATGAACACCTTGTTGCTCCGAGACTGCACCCGACCAGTTAGTCCGTGGGTTAAAGCCATAGTTGATCTCAAATGGAGATAACTTTGTTGACTCGGAGGTGGATGTGTTGTATGCGTACTCTGCTAAAGGTAGTAGCGACGCCCAATCATCCTGTTGATATGAACAATAATTTCTTAAGTATTGTTCCAAGGTCTGGTTCACCCGCTCAGTCTGCCCATCAGTCTCAGGGTGGAAAGCGGTCGATAACCGTAGTTTCAATTGCAACTGTTGCATCAGGCTCATCCAAAACTTGGATGTGAATCGACTGTCTCGGTCGGAGATGATTGATTCTGGGAGCCCATGGAGCCGCCAAACTTCCTTCAGGAATATCAGGGCCATGTCCTTTATAGGGATTTCTGTGGCTAGAGGTATAAAATGTGCCATCTTTGAGAATCTATCCACGATTACCCAAATTTTGGTATACCCCTCTGATTCCGGTAGTGCTACTATGAAGTCCATTGAGATATCCGTCCAGGGTCTCAAGGGTACACCAACAGGTTCCAACAAGCCAAACTTCTTGTGCTTAACGGACTTGTTCCGTTGACAGGCATCACATGTACGGACATACTCCGTCATGCTCTCATCCATCTTAGGCCAGAAGAAGTTAGCCCTAACCCTACCTACCGTCTTATATGTCCCAAAGTGTCCCGCGATACGGGAGTCATGTTCGGCTTCCATGATCTTGTCCTTCAGATCTTGTGAGTTGGGAACGTACCACCTGTTCTTGTATAAGAGTAGATCTCTTCTTACTACAAGATCCTTCGACAGGAAGGCATCTCTTTCTATCGTCAGATTGCGATCGACACTTTTGTCTCCCGCTAACGCAGCCTTTAAGTCCCTCATATAGACGGGATCCTGTTTCGCAGCAGTGCGTAATGCATCCAAGAATGCATTTTGTAACCGGTAGCCTTGACAGGCAGCCAACGAATGAGGACGTAAGAGGTCTCGCTCTTGTCCAATAACCCATTGTCCGGGGCGAAAAAACGGCTTTGGTGTATCCGACAGAGAATTACTCCCCCCTTCAGGGCGGTGGTCTCCACGCCTTGACAGTGCATCGGCCTTTGTATTCAGCCTTCCTTCACGGTAAATAACCTTGAAATTGAAGGGCTGCAGGAATTCTGCCCAGCGATGTTGACGGCGGTTGAGGGTCTTTGTACTATTAAAGTACTCCAAATTCTTGTGATCGGTATAAACAGCGATCTCACCCTCTACCGACCTAAACAGATGTTCCCATTCTTTGAACGCCGCCACTAT
>LN890987.1:29289-39833 GCA_900010015.1 Tuber aestivum
CCTCCATGATCACTAATACAAAAGAAAGCTCTTGGCGTGGCGCGCAGCCGCAATCCTTCCGGCAGGTTCCACCCGTTTCCGTCGCGCAGCAACCTATCCCAATCATGAAACAAACGAAATCCTACTATGCAACCAAGGAAACCACAGCCCATATATGCAACCAAAAACCCAATGTTCCTTTCCCATACCGGGCTGGCTGGTCGTGACACTAGCTCCCCTCTCCGACGCCGAAGTCCTCTGAGGCGAGTTACTCAGGCAAGGGTCCGGGTTTATGGGAATATCGTTCGTAGACCCGTTCCAAGGCCTGAAGTCCATTGACAGAGTCGGCAGGCTCCCAGGTATCTTCTGCGTACCCTTTCCACTTGATGAGGTACCGGAGGTAGTTGCGGACGAACTTGGCGTCCAGGACCTCCTCCACTTCCCATTCTTATTCGCTGTCCACCTCTACGGGTGGTGGTGGTGGTATTTCCTGGCCTGGGAGGGGGTCGTGTGAGACGAGGTCAAGGAGGGAAACATGGAACACATTATGGACCATCATGGTAGGGGGAAGGTCCAACCGATACGCGTGGGTTCCTATCTGGGCGAGGACAGGGTATTGGCCAAAGTATTTGTTATCAAGCTTCACAGAGGGCCGTTTGGTTCTGATATTCTTCGCATTCAACCAAACGCGGTCTCCGACCTGGAAGTGAGGGGCAGGGAGTCTTCCTTTGTCGGCATACTCCTGTTGACGGTCTTGGGCGAAGGCGATCTCGGTCCTTAGGTGGTCGTAGATGTCTCTAATACGATCCAAGAACGTCCTGGCAGTTGGTTCGTCAGTAACCTCGTCAGGGGTGTCCAAGAAATCCATACCTGGGCCATAGCCATCATTGGCAAAAAAGGGGATACACTGGTAGACTCAGAGGCATGGTTATTGGCCGCGAATTCCAGCATGGGGAGCCAGAGGGACCAATCGTCCTGCTGGTAGTTTACGAAGGCTCTCAAGTACTACTCCATGATAGCGTTGACACGTTCTGTCTGACCGTCTGTTTGGGGGTGGAAGGCTGTTGACATCTTCCGCTCCACTTGTAGCCTTTCACACACAGTTCTCCAGAAGTCAGCTGTGAACTGAGTACCACGATCGGAGGTGATGGTCTTCGGGAGGCCGTGCTGTTTCCAGATGTGGCGGAGGTATAGGTCGGCAAGCGTTGGAGCATCAATGGTGGTGTGACAGGCGATAAGGTGGCGCATCTTGGACATTAGGTCTACCACAACTAGGATAGCGTCGTTTCCTTGACTCCATGGTAGGCCAGTGACAAAGTCCATAGAGATGTGTTCCCAGGGGCGGTCGGGTATCGGCAGGGGTCGTAGGATGCCAAAGGGGGCGTGCCGGGAGGTGTGACTTCGTTGGCAGACATGGCAGTGAGCCACAAAGCGACCTATGTCCCGCCTCATACCCGGCCAAACGTAGCGTCGGGACATGAGTTCGTGAGTCTTAGCACGTCCTGGGTGCCCCGCCAAAGGCCGGTCATGAGAATCCCGTATCAGTCGCAGGCATAGTTCATCATGTTGGGGGACATAGATCCAATCACGATAGAGCAGCCGATCCCCATCGCGTTTGCATTCGTTGAGGGACAGGAGGCGGGAGTGTCTATCGCCATCTTCGAGGGCGCGGAGAACCTGGATTGGAATCCTGTCAGCTGTATAAGCCTCTTTCCAGAGTTCTTCAATAGGGGACGCTCTAGTAGAGAGCGTAATGTTCACCAACAAACTCAGAGACTGAGACTTTAACACCACTTGGGTTCGATGATTCCTTCGTTCCTCCACTTCTTCTGGGGTCTCGGTCTTCATACGAGTTAAGGCGTAAGCATTGCCGTTCAACTTTCCAGGCTGGTACTCGATCTGGTAGTTGAACTGGGACAGGAACTCGGACTACCGGGCGTGGTGGTTGTTCAACAGCCTCTTGGTGGTGAAGTGCTTGAGGTTGAGGTGGTCGGTTAGGATGGTGACCTGCCTTCCTAGGAGGTAGCAGTGCCATTCCTCGAACACTCTGACGATGGCCATGAGTTCCTTGTCGTAGATGTCGTAGTTGTACCCAGCAGGACTGTGTTTGCAGGAGTAGAATATGACAGGGTAGAGACGTCCACTGTTGTCCTTTTAGGACATGATGCCAGCAGAGATGAAGTCAGAAGCGTCGGTCTCTATGATCACTTCCTTGTGGAAATCGAAGTGGATGAGGACAGGAGCCAAGGTGAAGGCTTTCTTTAGCCGTTCGAAAGCCCGTTGGCACTTCGGGGTCCAGACGAAGGGTCGATTCTTCTTGGTGAGAGCGGTAAGAGGAGGTGCCAGGTGGGAGAAGGCACGAATAAAGCGTCGGTAAAAGTTACTAAAGCCAAGGAAGGCGCGGACTTCCCGCACGCGGTCAGGTACGGGCCAAGCGGTAACGGTTTCCACCTTGGCATTGTCCATTCGGATACCTTTGGGGCTGATAATGAAACCCTGGTACTCCACATGGGTAACGTGGAATTCACATTTTTGTGGCTGGGCTTCGAGGTCAGCCTCCTGTAAGGCATTGAGCACCCAGCGAACATGTTCGATGTGTTCTGCTTCCGTCTTGCTGTAAACCAGGATGTCGTCGAGGTAAGCAGTTGTCACGGCCACCCGGCCTGGTATGGGGGCGGAACATTGGGACTTTGGTTGCAGTTATTGGTTGTGGTTTCTTTGGTTGCTTAGTAGGATTTCCTTTGTATTATGATTGGGATCGGTTGCCGCACAGCGGAACCTGGCGGAACTTTATGGAAGGATCACGGCTGCGCGCGATGCCAAGAGTTTTCTTTTGTATTAGTAATCGCGGAGGATTTCCTATCTATATAAGGAGGTGTGCCCCCTTATATTTTATGTTCTTTACGCAATCTGGTAATCACCTTCGGACACCCTTTCTTTCGTTCCCGTGCGGCGACGATGAAACCTTTCTTCTGATACCTTTGGGGGAGTCATCTGGGTTCGCCTAGTAGTCCTGATGGTTGAAGTTGATGTTGGTGGAGTTGTTGTTTGGCGTTCGTTTGTATTGTGGTACTCGTCTCGCCTCCCCTCGGCTCGTCTCTATCGTGAGGCTGTATGGGCTGGGGGGCCTTCTTTTCTGCTTGACGGGTCTTCTCTTCGGTAAAATGTTTCGGCTTTCCTGTACTCGTTACCTCACAGGATTTCGCGTTCGTTGAGTTGGTTGGGAGTGGTTGTTGTGGGGGGATCACCCCGTCGCTGAGAGGATCAGGCGCCTGCATTCTTCGTGTTGGAGTTCTAAGGCCCACCCTTTGGTTGTTTCACGCGTTGTTTCCAGTGACACTAACGCCTACAGAGTCGACTGATGACCGCTCTGTACCTTAACTCGTCGTACCGATCGCATCACACTTTTACGGTCGGGTCCCCTGATGGGAGTGCATGGCTGTCGGCTACATTCTTCGGTCGGAATCCTACGATGTTGTTTCCTCCCCTTCCCACGATGTTTTCCGTTCGTGTGGCCGCTACGGGTGGTTGTGGGGTCTACTTCCTTGCCCGACTTGGGTGGGGATGCCTTTGACCCCGGTGGTTACGCCCCCTCTCTTGACTTCTCCAGTTGGGAGTGTGGTGGTGGTGGGCGATTGGCTGCTGGGCTCCCTTGCGTGGGGGCCTTGGTACTAGCCGTGTTGGGTGTTAGTGGGCCTTGGCGATCACACCCATTGCAAGTGTGGTATTCCTCGGTTCCCTTAGCTTGAGTGGTTCTTACTCTCTACGGTCACGACTGTTCTGAGGCTGGTCGTCATGATGTTGCTGGTCTGGGCCTGTCTCCTTTGGCTCGGACATTCTATGCCTGTCTTCCTGGGTTTACGCTGCCCGGGTGGATGGATGAGTGGGCTGTTGGCTGCCGTGTTGTGTGCGGCCTCAGTCTCTTGAAGTGGCCCTGCCTTGGCCTTCGGGCGGCTTGGTTCAGGTCCCACCTGGTTACGTTCTGCCGGGTATCCCTGGGGCTGTCCTCCTGACCTGAGAGCTTGACGCCCGTTTACTTTACCTGCACCCCATGTTTCCCCGGTGATATCGCCTTGTGTTATACCCTTTGCTAGTCATTCGGGCGGTGGGTTCTGTGGGGCCGTGGCTTGTGTGTGTGGCTGCAGTTGGGCTGTGGTGGTGCTGGCAGACAATGGCCGGCCGTCATGGCATCGGATATATATGGTCGCCCTGAGGTCTGGGTTAGGCTTTGGCCTGATGCAACTTGGTGGCTGGACTTGTGTTATGGTGCGGCGCCTGGGGACGCCTGCTCTGGCGGACCTGATCTGCACCTAATGCATTAGATGACTTGAAGTTGTGCCTGGGGCATTGCGCTCAGAGCCATGTTGGGCTAGGCGGGAGAAATAACACTGGGAGCCGGCCCTCGACTGTTATCAAGAGCAGTGTGAGGTACACCGTAACCCCCCGGGGCCTGGATGGTGAATGGATGGAAGTCGGTTGTGTTAGGAGTGGTGATGGTTTTGCTCTCGTTATCTGAGTCCGGGTCCTTGACAGTGGGAAAGAGTGGGAGTCCTTTCTTGGGGAGGGCGAGGGAGTGATGTCGCGGGCTGGAAATCTTTGGGTTTCGTGTTGTTTCATTTGTTCTGCTGTTGGGTTGGGATGTGGGTGGCTGGTTGGGGGTAGGATACCACGGGTGGGAGATAGGCCCCACTGGCTTTCACAGTCTGTCATCGCCCCCTTTACATTTACTTTGTGTTTTGATTGGGGCCCCAGTATGTGGGGTGCCCGAATTTGTTTATTTGGTGACTGTTGTGGTCAACCCTAGGAGTCCCCGGGTTGGGTAATACGGTGCAAGGGGATGGCTGCCATGCCTACCCGTCGATTGCTTAGGGGAGACTGGCTTCGTACCGCCCCTCTGTCATGGCCCCTCGGGGACAGTGCCGGAACGCCTTCTTGGCCGCTGGGTGGGGTTGGGGTAGGGGGGATTTCCTTTGTTATGTTGTTATAAGGGAATTTTGGTGCGAGACCGGAGCTGTGCTACCGGTGGTAGTGATTTTTTATTTGTGCTGGGATTCCCGCAGCCTGGCTAGGTGGGGCAGGTGGGTGCCGGACTGTTGATGAACCTGTACTTTAGCTTTGGTGTTGGTGCTCGCTCACCGGAGTGGTTAACGGTATGGGGTCGGAGGATCGGTATCTTGTATTTAGTTGATATCCGGCTCGCGCTTACTCCTGGCCTGAGGGGGACTCGACTCATCAGCCATGTTTTGGCGGTAGCGAGTATAAATAAAATTAGATTGAATTCGGACACCTGTACCTAGGAATTACACTTCCTTTGATCTCGCGTCCTCTTGAACCCCTGAACCCTGACCCTGAACCCCTGACTCCCGAACCTCGTACAACTCGCTTCGGTTGTGCCTCCGCCCCTAGACCTCGCCTCCAGATTCCTGCCTGCCCTGATCGTGGTGTGCCTTGGGCTACCCGACCCTCAGACCCTGCCCATTACACAAGATTGCGTCTACCAGGACCCAACCCACACCCAACCATGGCTACCGCTCATCTTCCCGAAGATATCACCGGTCCTCTCCAGGCCCTTGGGGCCCTAGGAGACAAAGACATCCAAGGCCTAAACCTTAACGAAATCCGACCCCAATTCTTTCTCGCTAGGAATCTAGCTCGCAACATACTGAGCTCTCCTGCTCCTCCCCCACGACAAGCCACACCTGTCCCCCCAGAACAGACCCCCCAGTACCAACACCTGCAACAACAGTGCAACCGCCTGCTCCAAGAACGAGACGATGCCCGTACCGAAGGCCAAGGCCTCGAGGCCCGCCTCATGATCGTCGAAGCTAGCCTTACACAGGCCAACGCTACCATCACATCCTTGAACACCGCCCTCGCCCTCATGCCTGCCCCCGGTGCCGCAGCCCCTGCTGGTGGCAACAAACCTGTCTCAATCCCCGACCCCGAACAATTCGATGGCACCACAGACAAACTCCGCCCTTTTGACACCCAGTTACGGATGAAGCTCCAAGGTGACAGCCATAGATTCAATGGCATACAACACCAACTCGGCTACGCTATTGGCCTCCTGCGTGGACGCGCCTACCTCCAGAGCCAACACAGGGTATTACCCGACCGCATCGACTTTGAGAACATGGATGCCCTTTTTGCCGAGTTGGAACAGGCCTTTGGTGACCCTAATAGGGTCCAAACAGCAGAATGGGCTCTGAGGAGCCTCCAACAAAAGAACCACCCCTTTGTGGAATATCTTGCCGACTTTCAACACCTTGCCGTTGACACCCTCTGGAATGATGCCGCCAAACGTACCTCCCTCTACCAGGGCCTCAGCACGGAGCTGAAAGATGCTCTGGTACATGTTTTCCCTGTTCCCGCATCCTTCAACGACTACCTCTCCCTCCTCAAACAGCTTGACAACAATGTCCGTACCCGCACCACCGAAAAGAAAGGCTCCTCTTTGTCCTCTTAGAGGACCTCCACCCCCGCCGCACCCCGTACCCCAGCAGCTCCTCCCGCCTCCACCTCCACAGCCACCGGCACCGCTCCCGGCCCCATGGACCTCTCCGCCGGTCGTCGAAAGCTCACCACTGCCGAAAGGCAAGACAGGATCAATCGGGGTCTCTGCCTCTACTGTGGAGGACATGGGCATATGGCTCACGCCTGCCCCAACGAAGGACCCTGCCCCATGCATGGGGCCAGCACCCACACTGTTCCCGCTCCTGAGAAGGCCCTCCCAGCCCAAGAAGAGTCGGAAAACTAGTGCTCCCATGTGCAGCCCCCGGCACTGACATTGGACATGTTAAGTCTTCTCCTAGTTTAGTTATTTCTAGTTTATCTTTGGACGAAATGGAAAATGGAATTGAAAATAACCACTTGGTAGTCGCCTGTGACATTATAGACAACCAACGCACAATCCGAACCCATGCCCTTATTGACTCTGGAGCAACTGGTTATGCTTTCATGGACATAGACTTCGCTAGCCATCACCACCTACCTCTATCCCTGCTCAAAGAACCTGTCCACCTCTCTTTCATAGATGGGAGGCCCATTAGCTCAGGGGCCATCACCCATATCTCACGCTTTGACCTTAAAATAAATGATTACCTGGAATCCATCCCCGCCTTCGTCACTAAGCTTGGTGGCTACCCACTTACTCTTGGCATCCCCTGGCTGAAACAGCACGATGTCACCATACGCTTCGCCTCCAATACAGTTACCTTTGAGTCCGACTACTGTCTCAAAAACTGCACCCCCGACGTGACTGGTATCTAAGGAATCGAATATGAAATCCCCCATTTCCTCAAAGCCTATGCCCTCCAACGCGCCCTCAACCACACCATGTTGGAACAAGAAGAAGTTAAAGAGATTGTCCCCCCCGAGTACCACGACTTTCTACCCGTATTCCTGGAAAAAGAACAGGCCTAATCACCAACTAGTCGACCCGGCGTGGATCACGAAATACCTCTGAAGCCCGGTTTCACCCCTCCCTTCGGCCCCCTTTACAACCTGTCCCTACCAGAACTCGCTGCTCTCAAAGGATGGATCGACGAAAACCTAGACAAAGGCTTCATCAGCCCTTCCACTTCCTCCGTGGCCTCCCGAGTATTATTTATCAAAAAAAAGGATGGCACCCTGAGACTCTGCGTGGATTACCGAGGGCTGAATGAAGGCACTATCAAGGACCGTGGACCCCTCCCCCTGTTAAGCGAGACCTTCATGAACATTGCTGAAGCCAAGATCTACTCCAAGATCGACATCTGTGGGGCCTACAACCAAATCCTCATAGACCTAAAGGACCGTTGGAAGACCACCTTCTGCACCCGCTATGGACTATTTGACTCTAACGTCATGCCCTTCGGGCTCACCAATGCCCCTGCCACCTTCCAGGCCTTTACCAACAAGGTCCTCCGCCAAGGATTAGACCGGTTCTGCACTGCTTACCTCGACGACATCCTGGTTTACAGCAAGACGGAAGAAGAACACGTCGAACATGTCCACTGGGTACTCAAGGCCTTACAGGAGGCTGATCTAGAAGCCAAGCCGCAGAAATGTGAATTCCACGTTACCAATGTGGAGTACCTGGGTTTTATCATCAGCCCAGAGGGTATCCGAATGGACAACGCCAAGGTAGAAACCGTTACCGCTTGGCCCGTACCCGACCGCATGCGTGAAGTCCGTGCCTTCCTTGGTTTTGGAAATTTTTACCGACGTTTTATTCATGCCTTCTCCCGCCTGGCACGCCCTCTCACTGCTCTCACCAAGAAGAATCAACCCTTTATTTGGACCCCGAGTGTCAACGAGCTTTCGAACGGCTAAAGAAAGCTTTCACTTCGGCCCCTGTCCTGGCCCACTTCGCTTTCCACAAAGAAGTGGTCATCGAGACCGACGCTTCTGACTTCGTCTCCGCTGGCATCATCTCCCAAAAGGACGACCATGGACGTCTCCATCCTGTCGCATTTTACTCTCGCAAGCACAGCCCGGCAGAATGCAACTACGACATTTACGACAAGGAACTCATGGCTGTTGTCAGGGCTTTCGAAGAATGGTGTTGCTACCTCCTGGGAAGACAGGTCACAATCCTTACAAACCACCTCAACCTCAAAGACTTTACCACCAAGAGGCTATTAAACAACTGACAAGCCCGGTGGTCCGAGTTCCTGTCCCAGTTCAACTACCAGATCGAGTACCAACCTGGAAAGTTGAATGGCAAAGCTGATGCCCTAACGCGTATGAAGAATGAGACCTCCAAAGAAGTGGAGGAACAGAGGAACCATCGAACCCAGGTGGTGTTAAAGTCTCAGTCTCTGAGTTTGTTGGCGAACATTACACTCCCTACTGGAGCGTCCCCCATTGACCAACTGTGAAAAGAGGCCTATAAAGCTAACAGGATTCCAATCCAGGTTCTCCGTGCCCTCAACAATGGTGATAGACACTCTCGTCTCCTGTCACTCAACGAATGCGAACGCGATGGGGACCGGCTGCTCTACCGCGACCGGATTTATGTCCCCCAACATAACGAACTACACCTATGACTGATACAGGATTCTCACGATCGACCTTTGGCAGGGCACCCAGGACGGGCTAAGACTCACGAACTCCTGTCCCGACGCTACGTTTGGCCTGGTATGAGATGGGACATAGGCCGCTTTGTGGCCAACTCCCATGTTTGCCAACGAAGTCGCACCTCCGGGCACGCCCCCTTTGGCATCCTACACCGCCTGGCAATACCCAACCGCCCCTGGGAACACATCTTGATGGACTTTGTCACTGGCCTACCATGGAGTCAAGGGAATGACGCTATCATAGTGGTGGTAGACTGAATGTCCAAAATGCGCCACCTCATCGCCAGTTGCACAACCATTGATGCCCCCACACTTGCCGACCTATACCTATGCCACATCTGCAAACATCACGGCCTCCCGAAAACCATCACCTCCGACCGAGGCACTCAGTTCACAGCGGACTTCTGGAAAACCGCATGTAAAAGGCTACAAGTGGAAAGGAAGATGTCGACCGCCTTCCACCCCCAAACAGACGGTCAGACTGAGCGTGTCAACGCTATCATGGAACAGTACTTGAGGGCCTTTGTCAACTACCAGCAGGATGACTGGTCCCTCTGGCTCCCCATGGTCGTGTTCGCATCCAACATCCACGCTTCTGAATCTACTGGGGTATCCCCTTTCTTCGCCAACTACGGCTACAACCCCCGTATCGACTTCTTGGACGCCCCTGATGAGGACACGGATGAGCCAAACGCAGGGACGTTGGTGGAGCGTATCAAAGACATCCATGACCACCTGTGGACCGAGATCGCATTCGCCCAGAATCGGCAACAGGAATATGCCGATAAAGGGAGGCTCCCTGCCCCTCACTTCAGGGTGGGAGACCATGTCTGGCTAAACGCCAAGAACATCCACACCAAACGACCCTCCCTGAAACTGGACGACAAACGTTTTGGCCCTTACCCCGTCCTCGCCCAGATCGGCACCCATGCTTACCGGTTAGCCCTCCCTGTGTCTATGAGGATCCACAATGTGTTCCACGTCTCCCTCCTTGACCTTGTGCCCCAGGGCCCTCTCCCCGGCCAAGAAACACCTCCCCCACCACCTGTAGAGGTTGACGGAGAACAGGAATGGCACGTCGAGGAGGTCCTAGATGCCAAGTTTGTTAGGAACCGCCTGAGGTACCGCATCCGTTGGAAGGGATATCCCGAAGCCACCTGGGAGCCGGCAGATTCTGTCAACAGACTCCAGCCGTTGGAACGCTTCCACGAGCCCTACCCCCATAAACCAGGACCCTTACCTGAGTAAACGTGCCGCAGGGGACTTCAGCGTCGGAGAGGGGGGCTAGTGTCACGGCCACCCGGCCTGGTATGGGGGCGGAACATTGGGACTTTGGTTGCAGTTATTGGTTGTAGTTTCTTTGGTTGCTTAGTAGGATTTCCTTTGTATTATGATTGGGATCGGTTGCCGCACAGCGGAACCTGGCGGAACTTTATGGAAGGATCGCGGCTGCACGCGATGCCAAGGGTTTTCTTTTGTATTAGTAATCGTGGAGGATTTCCTATC
>LN890987.1:48341-64338 GCA_900010015.1 Tuber aestivum
CGGACACCCTTTCTTACGTGCCAGGGAATTATCTTGTCCACCACGATACCTTTCTTTGGCCCGACCGGGGTCAAAGTTTCTCCTCATCACTATTACCATGGAGTCTTCTCCTCCTCTCGTTCCGCAACCTCCTACACAGCCTGACGGGGCCTCACAGTCTTGTGGGCAGGGTCGCCTATCACCTATCTTTCGGCCTCAGGGCCCCCCCTCGCTTAAACGCCCACGCAGCGGCACCACTACCTCTTTACCACGATACACAAAGGATGACTTTGATAAGCCCAACGGGGCCTTCATAAGCATGTTTGATGAGTTTTTCGAGCAACAGGGACACGCGGGACCAAACTCGTTCGCAAAAGCATTCCCTATCATGATCCATATGATGCAAATTCTGCATGAAGACTACAGGAAGGCGACCGATGGGCTAACCGAGCACATCACCGCCCTTACTGAGGAACTGGACGAGCTTCGCGCCTCCATCCCCTCTCAGCCTGCTCCTACTACTGCCCCGCCGGCACCCCCTACCACTAGCACTACAGAGCAGCCCTCTGTTCCTCCCCCACCTCCTACCCTTCCCCACGCCCAACCTCCTGGTCCGGCAGTCCATCCTTCTTGGGCTACGGTCACCAGGAGGGCAAGGAAGGCCCCCCAGAAATCCACAAAGCCTGGCCCGAAGCCAGCCAAATCCTCATCTACCTCGGCTAAGCCCCTTGCCGAAAAGAAAAAGGGCCTCACTATGCGCGAGCGTCGGCTCATTGTCAAACGAGACGCTGCCCCCCTCACCGTGACTGCTGTACAGCTACGCGACAGTATCAACCAGGCCTTGGCCTCCACTCTTATCCAGTCTGTCTCCTTCTGGGATGGACATGTTACCCTTACCACTATGGACACGATCAGAGCCACAACTGTCAACAGCAAAGTTGGCACCTTCTTGCACCTCATTCCTGGTGCCTCTACCGTCCACCTGGATACTCCTGCCACCCAGCTCCTGGTACATGGCATTCCTACCTCTACCTCTCTGGCATCGCTTGCCCAAGAACTTACCACATTCAACTCAGGCTTATCTCTTACTGAACAGCCTAGGTGGCTTACCTCTGATATAGCACGCATCGGCAAACTCGCCTCAACTGTTGTTATTTCCATCACTGGACCCAAGGCTCCCTCCTTTGTTGGCAAACGCCTTTCTGCCTTCTCCAATACATACCGAACCGAGCGCCGCTTGCGCTTCAACAAATACACCCAGTGTGCCAACTGTCATAAGTTTGGACACCATAGCATCAAATGCACCCTACCTGCCTCCTGCCGCTGGTGCCTTCTCCCTCACTCTACTGGGGATCACTCCTGCCCTACCGCTACCTGCCGCCTCCGTGGCCGTCCCTGCAGCCATACCACACCCAGGTGTGTGAACTGTGATGGCCCGCACGAATCCCACTCACCTGTTTGCCCTTCTCGCCCCCGTCCAGATACCCAAGAATCTGAGGTTTCGGAGGAACATGGAGAAGAGGTGGACATGGATGGCTCTACATAGGTTGGGATACCTATGACAAGAATATGTTATGATGATATGAGGATTGTTGGTGCGAGACGGGACTGCCCGTGGTAGTGATTTTTTGATTGTGCTGGGATTCCTGTGGCCTGGCTAGGTGGGACGGGTAGGTGCCAGACTGTTGATGGGCTTGTACTTAGCTTTCGTGTGTCGCTTGCTCGCGGAGGTGTTGGCTTGTAGAGTTGCCTTGGTGTCTCTAACGGGTCAGGAAGGTTTGGGTTCGGAGGTTAGGGTATCTTGTATTTAGTTGCCTGTATTTGCGGGGGTAGCAGGGCCCCAATCCCAGCGGTGGATCCCGACCGGCGTTAAGCTCCTGTCGGGGGGGCGCTCGATCATAAGCCATGTTTTGGCTCGACGAGTATAAATAAACTTAGATTCAATTCGGACACCCTTTCTTACGTGCCAGGGAATTATCTTATCTACCACGATACCTTTCTTTGGCCCAACCGGGGTCAAAGTTTCTCCTCATCACCTCCATCATGGGTTCATCACCCCCTATCGTTCCGCAACCTCCTACGCAGCCTGACGGGGCCTCGCAGAGTCGGCCATCACCTATCTTTCGGCCTCAGGGCCCCCCCTCGCTTAAACGCCCACGCAGTGGCACCACCACCTCTCTACCACGATACTCACAAGATGACTTTGATAAGCCTAACGGGGCCTTCATAAGCATGTTTGATGAGTTTTTCGAGCAACAGGGACACGCGGGACCAAACTCGTTTGCCAAAGCGTTCCCTATCATGATCCACATGATGCAAATTCTGCATGAAGACTACAGGAAGGCGACTGATGGGCTAACCGAGCACATCACCGCCCTTACTGAGGAAGTAGATGTCCTCCGCGGCTTCATGCTATCTCAGACTACTCCTACCACTGCCCCGCCAGCACCCCCTACTACCGACACCACAGAGCAGCCCTCTGTCCCTCCTCCACCTCCTACCCTTCCCCATGCCCAACCTCCTAGCCCGGCAGCTCCTCCTTCTTGGGCTACCGTCGCGAGGAGGGCTAGGAAGCCCTCCCAGAAACCCGCAAAGCCTGGCCTCAAGCCAGCCAAATCCTCCTCTACCTCGGCTAAGCCCCTTACCGACAAGAAAAAGGGCCTCACCATACGCGAGCGTCGGCTAATCATTAAACGCGACGCTACCCCCTTACCATTACTGCTGTACAGCTACGCGACAGCATCAACCAGGCCTTGGCCTCTACTCTTATCCAGTCTGTTTCCTTCTGGGATGGACATGTTACCCTTACCACTATGGACACGATCAGAGCCACAACTGTCAACAGCAAAGTTGGCACCTTCTTGCACCTCATTCCCGGTGCCTCTACCGTCCACCTCGACACTCCTGCCACCCAGCTCCTGGTACATGGCATCGCTACCTCCACCCCTTTGGCATCGCGTGCCCAAGAACTCACTACCTTTAACTCAGGCTTATCCCTTACCGAACAGCCCAGGTGGCTTACCTCTGATATAGCACGCATCAGCAAACTCGCCTCAACTGTGGTTATTTCCATCACTGGACCCAAGGCTCCTTCTTTTGTTGGCAAACGCCTCTCCGCCTTTTCCAATACCTACCGAACCGAACGCCGTCTACGCTTCAACAAATACACCCAGTGTGCCAACTGTCATAAGTTTGGCCACCACAGCATCAAATGCATCCTGCCTCCTTCCTGCCGCTGGTGCCTCCTCCCTCACTCTACTGGGGATCACTCCTGCCCCACCGCTACCTGCCGTCTTCGAGGCCGTCCCTGCAGCCATACCACACCCAGGTGTGTGAACTGTGATGGCCCACACGAATCCCACTCGCCTGTCTGCCCTTCCCGCCCCCGTCCAGCTACCCAAGAGTCTGAGGATACGGAGGAACATGAAGAAGAGGTGGATATGGATGGTTCTGCATAGGTTGGGATACCTATAATGGAAAGGCTGGCCCTAGGGGTGTCCCGGGTTAGTTATTATGGTGCAAGGGGTTTGGCTTTGGCCTGCCTCGACTGATTGCTTAGGGGAGACTGGCTTTGTACCGCCCCTCAGTCATGGCCCCTAGGGGACTAGTACTGGAACGCTTTCTTGGGTGCCGGGTGGGGTTGTGCTGGGCGGATTTATTTTTTGTTACTATATTATGAGGAATTTGGGCGCGAGACTGGAGTTTGACTGCCAGTGGTAGTGATTTTTTTGATTGTGCTGGGATTCCCGTGGCCTGGCTAGGTGGGGCGGGTGGGTACCGTGCTGTTGATGAACCTGTATTTAGCTTTCGTGTGTTGCTTGCTCGCGGGGGTGTTGGCTTGTGGGGTGTCTTCGGTATCTCTAACGGGTCAGGATGGTAGGGTTTGGAGGCTATGGTATCTTGTACTTAGTTGCCTGTTTTTAGCGGGGGTAGCAGGGCCCCAGTCCCATCGGTGGATCCCGACCGGCATTAAGCTCCTGTCGGGGGGGCGCTCGTTCATAAGCCATGATTTGGCGGTAGCGAGTAAAAATAAGAACTTAGATATTATTCGGACACCTGTACCTAGGAATTACACTCCCTTTGATCTCGCGTCCTCTTGAACCCCTGAACCCTGACCCTGAACCCCTGACTCCCGAACCTCGTACAACTCACTTCAGTTGTACCTCCACCCCTAGACCTCACCTCCAGATTCCTGCCTGCCCTGATCATGGTGTGCCTTGGACTACCCGACCCTCAGACCCTGCCCATTACAGCAGTGCAGAACTGGTCTAGTCCCTGGTGCAGGACCTTATTGATAAAGGCCTGGAAGGTGGCAGGAGCATTGTTGAGGCCAAAGGGCACGATGTTAGAGTCAAACAGTCCATAACGGGTTGTTAAGAATCCTACCGGTCGGACGAGAAATGCGACACGTAACGATTCTTATCGGAAACGAGGTAATAGTTCTTAGGCCTAGGCCTACGCGATATCGATAGTCAAGTCCTTTCGACTTCTATCTTATCGCGCCTATTCCTCTTAATCTTCTCAAGTCTCTGCCTAGGACTCAAGCTTCGTTCATGGGACGAGAAATAGTTTTCTCGCTTAAGGTGATGTAAAGGTTAAAGAGCGTAAAGGTAGGTTTTATTGATAAAATCTGAAAGATATGAAATAAACAAGAAGAACCTGTGAAGAGCTAATACTAGGGGTCCTAGTGACCCTTTATATAGTAGCTCTTCACCTGGCGTGACTCATACTTATGCGTCACGTGAACCTCATGACTCATAACTATGAGTCATGTGAAATCCATCAGCCGACTCCTATGAGTCGCTACGCAATGTACCTAAAAACAAATCAAACATAATAACCAAGTCAGGTGTGCAACTCACGTCACCTGAGTGAAACCCATGACTCATAATCTGAGTCATGTGCGAAAATCATAACATCGTGTGACTCACAAATGTGAGTCACGAACAGGTAAACATAATAACCTATGGCGCACTAATGTGCGTCATGTGAAATCCCAACATAGGTATGGCTCGAAATTCCGAGCTATGTGAAATCTGGCTTGCTTAGTCACAGTTTGTGACATTAGCTCCCCTCTTCCTCACCCCGAGTCCCAGGGGGCTTTATTTGCGTCTCCATCCCCCTTGGTGGTCCCTCCAGCTCTTTTCCCTGTGGTAGTAGCTGCGGTTAATCCTGTGGACCACTCTTGCGGTCCTGTCCGAATGTTTCCGAGCCTCTTCCGCCTGGCTCTCCAACTCCCTTTCCAAGGCCTCCCTTGCTCCCCTCTCCCTTGCCAGCTCTGTCTCGAGTTGACGTACCCTCAACTTGGTTCCTCTCTTCATTGCTTCCAGCAACACTTGTGTTAGCCGGAGGTCTTTTTCCAATTCGGCTATTACCGCCTGTTGGTCCTCTGCCTGAGGCAACCTCGGCGTAGCTTCTTCCATCTCTTCCTCCCAGGAGACGTGCTTCGTCCTCCTGGGTTTTGCCCATTTCTGTTTTTTCGCCCCCCTCCTCCTTGACTCCGTCCTTGGAGTCGGTTTGATGTGCTGTACCAGAGCCACCAGCTCTGGTGTTGGGGATCTCACAGGGGATCCCAGGGGTGAAGTCTTGGGTGGCCATCGGTTCGCTTCCCGAGGCCAATATCCCGAGCCTTCCTTCTTGCTTTTGTGCACTTGGCACTCGTCGTTGTAGCAACCCGTCCATGACAGGTTCGCGTGTTCCCTTTCCGGTGTAGGGGTTCTCGATAGGGGTAAATCCACCAGATTTACCCAATCTTCGTCCATAGGTTCTTCCTTGGTCGGTGTTGGGGTCCGATACCCTGGGCTCGTTGATGTAATGTGTTTGAACGCGTCGCGTTCCGGAATGTTTTGTAGGGCCGATAGTATCGGCGATTGTTGGTAAGACATCTTGAGATGTTCCCAATGGTAGGAGTCTGTGCAGTACAACGTGGGTGCGACACGCTCTGATTCGGGTATGTCCTCGACTGTCGGCTGTTGGTTTGCGTGGATATTGTTCGTGGAATTGGTGGACTGCATTTTGTGCGTGTTCAAAGTTTTGGGCTGGGTACCAGGTCTTATCGTGTTCAGGAGAGTATCCGGTCCACTTTGCTCTGTATTGCAAGCGACCATAGTGTAACCGAGAGTCGATAATTTCTTCGAGTTCGGATTCTGATTCACCCCCTATTTCAATAGGCGGTGGTGGGGTTTTTTCTTGAGATGGTAGACGATTGTCTTGGTAGGGTTCGAGGAGGCTGATGTGGAAAGTGTTGTATATTTTCATTGAGGGCGGGAGGTCGAGCTTATAAGCCCGGCTTCCTATTTTTGCTAAGATCTTGTATGGTCCTCTTTTCTTGTAATCCAATTTCTTCGTTGGTCGTGTGGTTCTGATATTGCGTAGTAGCAACCAGACCTTATCTCCTGACTTCAGGTTTGGATCCGGTTTTCGGTGACGATCGTATTCTTCCTTCTGTCGTAATTGCGCCGTGACCATCTCTGTTCGTAATGTGTCGTGTAGTTGACTCATATCTTTCCGGTCTGTTATCTTTCCTTGAAGCATATGACCTATGGTCTCGTGTTCTGGATGCAGTCCGCAATTTACAAAGAAGGGGCTTGTCTTGATAGTTTCTTGTTTTCCGTTGTTGTAGGCGAATTCAGCCATCGGTAGCCATTTGCACCAATCGTCTTGTTGGTAATTGACGTCGGCCCGTAGGTATTGTTCTAATATGCCGTTTATCCGTTCTGTTTGTCCGTCTGTCTATGGGTGGACTGCTGTGCTCATGCGCCGTTCGATTCCAAGTTTTTCTGCTATCTCCTTCCATATTCCTGACGTAAATAGTGATCCTCTATCACTAATGATGTCTTTTGGTAATCCGTGCAGTCGATGTATTTCTTTTAGAAATATATCCGCAAATTGTATTGCCGTCATATCCGTTCTGCAAGGTATGAAGTGACTCATTTTAGTCAGGCGATCCACCACTACTAGGATAGCGTTTCGATCGCCTGACTTTGGTAGGTCTGTGATGAAATCAAGTGATATTGATTTCCATGGTTTCCCTGGGGCTTCGTTTGATTTGATTGATCCATAAGGTGCATGTCGGACCACTTTAATTCGTTGACATGTGTCGCAGTTTTTGACATATCACTTGATGTCTTCTCTTATCTTGGGCCAATAGTATCTTGGGTTGATGAATTCGGTAGTTTGGGCTGTCCCTCCATGTACCGCATATGGGGGGTCATGGTAGTGTTGTATGATCTCTGTGCGTAGTTCTTCTTTATCCAGTATCCGGATTTTCCCATCATATCACAAGTATCCATCCTTCCATTCACATAGTCCTAGGGCTATGCCTTTGATTTCCTTTGTGCTGGCCTCTAGTTCCTTTCTTATCTTCTGACATTCCTTATCTTGCTGGCTTTCCTTTCTGATATCTTCTTCCAATTTCGTTCTTGTGTTGATTTCGTTTAGCTACTCGTATCCACTGTCGTCTTCTTCCATTTGGAAATATTTTTCCTTTGGCAATAGTATTTGTTGTCTTTTTTTGATTCTCTCATCCTCTGGGGTATTTGGTTTGTCGTTCGACCTTTGAGTCAATGCATCTGGTTTTCCTCCTTCTTTTCCTGGACAATATTCGATTTTGAAGTTCTAAGCGCTGAGTTTTTCCATCCATCTTATTTGTCGTCTATTTAGCTCCTTCGTGGTCATGAAAGGGACTAAGTTTTTGTGGTCGGTGAGGATTTTAACTGATCCATTGTTGTTTTGAGCGTATCTTCTCCATTCCTTCCAGGCCTGAACTATTGCCAATAGTTCCTTATCGTGAACATCATAGTTGCATTCCGCTGGGGTCATTGTCTTGGATCGGAACGCTACTGGCCTCCATTTGCCGTCTTCGCATTTCTGAGATAATATGCCCGAGCATACATATTTGGAGGCGTCCGTTTCGATCATGGTTTCTCTTTTTGGATTGAAATGCACCAAAATTGGTCCATGGGTGATCTTGGTCCTTAATTCGTCAAAGGCCTCCTTTTCCTTAGTTTTCCAATCCCATTTAACGTCTTTCTTGGTCAGGTTGTATAGTGGTTTAGCCGTTCTGCTAAATCCTTCTATAAACCTCCGGCAGAAATTGCAGAATCCCATAAAATATTGGATATCTGTTTTGTTTTTTGGGTAGTCCCATTCCCATATCGCTTTAGTTTTAACTGGGTCCATTTGTACTCCTTCTCCGTTGATCATGAATCCTAGGTATTCCGTCTCCTTTTTGTGGAATTCGCATTTGCTGGATTTCCATCTCATTCCCGATGCTTTGATGTCTGCCATAATGTTGCTGACATCCTTTTTGTGTTGTTCCATATCTTTGGAGTATATTAGTACATCGTCCAGGTAGACGATATAGCATATATCCAGGTACTTATGGAGTACGTTGTTGATCCATCGTTGGAAAGAGGCTGGTGCGTTGGTTAGCCCAAAGGGTATGACGAGGTATTGGTAATTTCCATATTTCGTGGTGAAAGTTGTTTTCCATTCGTCTCCTTTTCTTATCCTGACATTATGATAGGCATCCCGTATGTCTAACTTGGTGAAGTATTTGGCTGACGCTAGTCGATCCAATGCTTCACCAATTAGAGGTAGGGGGTATCTATCTTTTTTGGTTATGCCATTGAGTGCTCAGTAGTCAATGCATAATCTTAACTTCCCATCTTTTTTCTTGATGAATAGGATGGGTGATCCTCCATTGGTATAGGATTGTTTGATCCATCCTCTTTCCAGATTTTACTGAATGTATTTCCTTAGTTCTTCGAGTTCGGTCTCTCCTAGTGGATATATCCTTTTCTTAGGTAAGTCCGTGGTGCTTCCTTCCAAGTCGATAGCTAGGTCCACCTCAGGTCTGTGAGGTGGTAGCTTGGTCGATTCTTTTTCTTGGAATAAGTCCAGGTGTTGGTGATATTCTTTTGCTATCGTTTGATCCAATCTTTCTTCTTTAGCTTGAGTTCGACTCTCTATGGCTAGCTCTGTACTGATGTTGATTTTAGCCAGACTTATTCCTTCTTCTTGGATGTCCCATTTAAGGATTCCTGCCGCTTCTCCTCTGCGGTAGAACTTGTTGAACGCTTGTGCCGATATCCAATTGATTTCGACCTTTGGTTGTTTCTTCTTGCTTGGACCTTGGTCGTCCGTGCTTCCAAACCCTTTGGTTCCTCTGGTGGTTTCTCTCAGGTTCGTTACTTCTTGGAATTCTTGTTCATTGATCTTCTCGATGATCAGTTGCGCGATCTTGTCGCGTTTTTCCACCTTATGATCTTGGTTCCCTTGGTTGACCATCACAGCTTTCAGTTCACCTGTATAGTTGGCGTCTATTACTCCTACATTGGTGAGTCTGTATTTGACTGCGAGACCGCTGCGTGGTGCTATACGCCCATAGGTGCCTTGAGGTAGCATTATGGCTATGCCAGTGGGAATGATTAGCTGCCCCTTGGCTGGTATCGTAACTTCTTCATTGGTGTACAGGTCGTGTCCTGCTGCCTTCTTAGATCCTCTTGTGGGTATCTTAGCCTCGTGGCTCAATCTTTGAACTTGGATCCTTTGATCTGTTGTTTGAAGCTGGTTGAATCGTGCGTCCAGGTTCCCTTGGTTTGCTTCTTCTTCTGGGGTTGCGTATATTACCGGCGAACTGTGGAGACACCATGTCGTGCATCTTTCACTGGTAAACGTAACCTTCCCTTCTTCCCAATTTAGGCTGGGATTATGTTGTCTTAACCATGGCATTCCGAGAATTATCTCATGGTGTTGTAGATTTGCCACTTGGAAGGTAGCCACTTCCCTATGGTTTCCAATTTCCATAGGTACTTGCGCGGTATGGGTTATAGGTCCCATGGCGCTGGGTTTTCCATCTGCGAGGTAAATCTGTCTTTCCTTTTTTGCTTTCTGGGTTTTTAGCTGATATTTCTTGCAGACTTCTTTGTCGATAAAGTTTTTCGTAGCTCCTGAGTCGAGCATTGCGTGTATTGTGGTTTCTTGTTTTTTGTCGTTATATATTTTCGTTTTGATCATGATGTGATCATTGTCGTTGTTTTTCGTATTTGCGCTAAAAATAGTGCAGTAGTTTGCCATCACGATGGGTTTGTCTTTCGGTGGGTCCCTCAGACCATCTATTGCTGGGGACCTTCGTCTTTTGCCACCGTTTCGTATTCGTCTTCAATTTCAATTTCTCTTAGGTTGCTTCGTGGTTGGAACCTCGGGTTCGTCCTCATGTTCTGCTGATTTCTTCCTCGATTTGGGGTTGGATTGGCCGGTCATCTGCAATCCTTGATCATATGTCCTTTTATGCCACATCTTAGGCATAGATTGTTGTTTCGTCGTCGAAGGTACTCGTCTCTCGAAAGGTTAAGTGAGGGTCTCCTTCTTGTTGCATCCAGGTCCATGGCATCTCCCCCTTGGGTCGTGGTTCGATAGGTTCCATCCTGGTTCCTGGGTGCGCCTTGGCTTCTTGTGTTCGTATTGTTGCCTTGGGTTGCATTGGACTGGCTCTTTTGAATCCAGTCTAGTTGTCTGAACTGGGTTTCCTTCTTGATGGCCCAGTGGGCCATTGCTTCAGTTGTAATAAATCTTTCTTCGCTAAATCTCCATGCGTCTTGATAGGTCTTTCTCAAGCCTTTCATGAACCACCTCATAGCAGAGGCCTCGTCGCAAGCCACGTTGTACTGGAGTAGTCGGAACTCGTACCAATAATCAGTGACAGTTTTTGCCCCTTGGTGAATATCTTCCAACTTGTTCCTTGCCGATTGGCTCAATTCCAGGTCTGTGAATTGGGCTTCAAATATGTCTTTGAAGCTAGCCCAGTCCGTCCAGGGTGCCGCGTTGCTAATCGCGATGGGGGTTATCCATTTTAGTGCCTGTCCCTCCAGTAGTGTAAGGGTGTAGCGTATTTTGTCTTGGTCATTTGCCTGTGTCCATCCGATGGCATCGAAGTAGGTCAAGAGTTCGACCATGAATCCTCGTAGCTTGCTTCTTTCTCCGTCATATCGTGGTGGGGTCTTAATTTTGGGTTGTTGCCCGGCTCCTCTTACAGCTTCTCGTATCATTTGTTCCACTTCCTCCCGTGGAATCATCTGAGGAGGTGCTGGTCCTGCCGGAGGCAGGCCTGGGGGTGGTGCTGGTCCTGACATTCTCTCAGGTCTTGGTGTCTCAGGTGGGTCTTCTTTGTTCGGAGGGGTAGTTTGTTCAGGTGCAACTGGACTGGTCTGTCTTGCTGAGTGTCGACTTGCTTCCCTTAATGCTTCTTCCAATCCTCCTAACCCTAGACTATCGTCTTGGACGTCGATGTCTCCCTCGTGATCTCTGTTAAATGGATCCATTGTGTAATTGTTCAGTGTCGCGTTATAGACACGTTCTAATGTTAAGAATCCTACCGGTCGGACGAGAGATGCGACACGTAACGATTCTTATCGGAAACGAGGTAATAGTTCTTAGGCCTAGGCCTACGCGATATCGATAGTCAAGTCCTTTCGACTTCTATCTTATCGCGCCTATTCCTCTTAATCTTCTCAAGTCTCCGCCTAGGACTCAAGCGTCGTTCGTGGGACGAGAAATCGTTTTCTCGCTTAAGGTGATGTAAAGGTTAAAGAGCGTAAAGGTAGGTTTTATTAATAAGATCTTAAAGATAGGAAATAAACAAGAAGAACCTGTGAAGAGCTAATACTAGGGGTCCTAGTGACCCTTTATATAGTAGCTCTTCACCTGCCGTGACTCATACTTATGCGTCACGCGAACCTCGTGACTCATAACTATGAGTCATGTGAAATCCATCAGCCAACTCCTATGAGTCGATGCGCAACGTATCCAAAAACAAATCAAACATAATAACCAAGTCAGGTGTGCAACTCGCGTCACCTGAGTGAAACCCATGACTCATAATCTCAGTCATGTGCGAAAATCATAACATCGTGTGACTCACAAATGTGAGTCACGAACAGGTAAACATAATAACCTATGGCGCACTAATGTGCGTCATGTGAAATCCCAACATAGGTATGGCTCGAAATTCCGAGCTATGTGAAATCTGGCTTGCTTAGTCACAGTTTGTGACACGGGTGCAGATGGCGGTCTTCCATTGGTCCTTCGGGTCCATTAGGATTTGGTTATAGGCCCCACGGATGTCGATCTTGGAGTAGATCTTGGCCTCAGCAATGTTCATGAATGTCTCAGTTAACAGGGGGAGTGGTCCACGATCCTTGATAGTGCCTTCATTCAGTCCTCGATAGTCCACGCAGAGTCTCAGTGTGCCATCCTTTTTCTTGATAAACAGGACAGGGGAGGCCACGGAGGAGGTGGAAGGACTGATGAAGCCTTTGTCTAGGTTTTCCTCAATCCATCCTTTGAGGGCAGCGAGTTCCGGTGTGGACAGGTTGTAAAGAGGGCCGAAGGGAGGGGTGAAGCCGGGTTTCAGAGGTATTTCGTGGTCCACACCTGGTCGACTAGGTGGCAGTTGGGTTTGCTCTTTTTTCAAGAACACCAGTAAGAAATCATGCTATTTGGGGGGGACAATTTCTTTGACTTCCTGTTGTTCCAACACGGTGGGGTCAAGGGCACGTTGGAGGGCATAGGCTTTGAGGAAATAGGGGATTTCATATTCGATCCCTTGGATGCCGGTTACGTCTGGGGTGCAGTTTTTGAGGCAGTAGTCAGACTCAAAGGTCACAGTGTTGGAGGCGAAGCATATGGTGACATCGTGCTGTTTCAGTCAGGGGATGCCAAGAGTAAGTAGGTAACCACCAAGCTTGGTGACAAAGGCGGGGATGGATTCCAGGTGATCATTTATCTTAAGGTGGAAGCGTGAGATATCGGTGATGGCCCCTGAGCTAATGGGTCTTCCATCTATGACAGAGAGGTGGACAGGTTCTTTGAGCAGGGATAGGGGTAGGTGGTGACGGCTAGCGAAGTCTATATCCATGAAAGCATAACCAGTTGCTCCGGAATCGATAAGGGCATGGGTTCGGATTATGTGTTGGTTGTCTATGATATCACAGGCGACTACCAAGTGGTTATCCTCAATTCCATTTTCCATTTCGTCCAGAGATAAACTAGAAATAACTAAACTAGGAGAAGACTTAACATATCCCATGTCAGTGCCGATGGCTGCACATGGGACCACTAGTTTTCTGACTCTTCTTGGGCAGGGAGGGGCTCCTCAGGAGCGTGGATGGTATAGGTGCTGGCCCCATACATGGGGCGAGGCCCCTTGTTGGGACAAGCGTGAGCTATATGTCTATGTCCCCTGCAGTAGAGGCAGAGGCCACGGTTGATCCGGTCATGCCTTTCAGCGGGGGTGAGCTTTTGTCGACCTGCAGAGAGGTCCATGGGGCCAGAGGCGGTGCCGGTAGCTGTGGAGGCTGGGGGGGGAGCGGGAGCGGGGGTACGTGGAGCTGCGGGAGTGGAGGTCCTCCAAGAGGACCAAGAGGAGCCTTTCTTTTCGGCAGCGCAGGCACGGACATTGCTGTCAAGCTGCTTGAGGAGGGAGAGGTAGTCGTTGAAGGGTTCGGGAACCGGGAAGACATGTACCAAGGCCTCTTTTAACTCGGGGCTGAGGCCCTGATAAAGGGAGGTACGCCTGGTGGCATCGTTCCAGAGGATGTCGACAGCGAGGTGTTGGAAGTCGGCAAGGTATTCCACCAAGGGGCGGTTCTCTTGTTGGAGGCTCCTCAGAGCACATTCTGCTGTTTGGACCCTATTCGGGTCACCGAAGGCTTGTTCTAACTCTTCAAAAAGGGCATCAACGTCTTCGAAGTCGATGTGGTCGGCCAACACCTGGTGCTGGATCTGGAGGTAAGTGCGTCCTCGGAGCAGGCCAAGGGCGTAGCCGAGGCGGTGTTGTTCACTGGTGAACCGGTGGGCATCACCCTGGAGTTTCATCCAGAGTTGAGTGATGAAGGGGCGAAGCTTGTCGGTGGTACCGTCAAATTGTTCAGGGTCGGGAATCGAGACCCGTTTGTTGCCACCAGCGGGGGCTGCAGCACCGGGGGCGGGCATGAGGGCAAGGGCGGTATTCAAGGACGTGATGGTAGCATTGACCTGTGTAAGGCTAGTTTCAACAACAATGAGACGAGCTTCAAGGCCTTGGTACTCGGTTTGGGCTTCATCTCATTCATGGGTCCGGAGGTTGCAGTGTTGCTGCAGCTGTTGGTACTGGGGAGTCTGTTCTGGAGGGGCGGGGGTTGCTTGACGAGGAGGAGGAGCAGGTGCATTCAGGATCTGACAAGCCAGGTTTCTGGCGAGGTTGAACTGGGCCTGGAGTTGGTCATGGTCTAGGCTTTGCGCGTGGTCATCCCCCAGGTTTGTGAGGGTATGAAGGGGCCCATTGATGTTGTCAGAGAGGTGGGACGTGACCATGGTTTGGTGTGGGTTGGGTCCTGGTAGACACAATCTTGTGTAATGGACAGGGTCTGAGGGTCGGGTAGCCCAAGGCACACTACGATCAGGACAGGTAGGAATCTGGAGACGAGGTCTAGGTGTGGGGGTACAACCGAAGGGCGTTGTACAAGGTCCGGGACTCAGGGGTTCAGGGTCAGGGTTCAGAGGTTCAGGAGGATGCGAAGTAGAAGAGAGTGTAATTCGTAGGTACAGGTGTCCAAATTCAATCTAAGTTTATTTATCCTAGTCGCGCCAAAACATGGCTTATGATCTAGCTAACATCCCTCGTAACCCATAAGTCATAACAAAAGCACTACCACGGCAGCCCGTCTCGCAGCCCTCCTCCCAAACATAAATCCAAAAATCACGACCGACAAGCTCACGGGCGCTCATGCCGCAAGCGACACCACGGATTAACGCGTCTTCCTGTCTCACAAACCCTAGCCATCATGCACACTCCCATCAGCAATTTCATCTTCCACATACTCAACAAATGAAATATACAATCTGTCCCAACACCGCGTAGTGTTCCTCCAGTGACCCGAAATATCAACAAACGTGCCATCACAAAAACAGCAGTGGGGTCCCTTAACCAACTCATAACTCCTCGCCCAAGCCAACACAAGCGACACCCGTTCCGCCAACTCCATGTCCCCAAACCGTTCATATATTCGTACCCAGTGTAAGTCCATACACAGGTCCAAACAGGATGGGGCATCGTTGAAGTGAGTCCGGAAGGCCTTGATCAGTGACTGTTCATCCAGCTGTCTTCCCCGTTTCGCAATTGCAATATCGCAACCAGGACATATAGTCACGTCGGGAGGTAAAAAGAACCACTTACTGGCCGATCCTTTAACACTAGGCAAGTGGCAGTACCCATGCTCATGAGCCGTCTCGCACCTCCCACACTTCCAGCCACCACTCTTCACAACAGGCTGCCCGTCCCACTCGACTAACATAGTCCCATCAAACGGATTCCCAGCAACCCCCAATTCCCCATCTACCTCAACCACATTCCTCGGGATGCTGAGTCCCAACCAACGGTGTCTCCTCCACCATGCCTGCCAGGCTGCAACATTGCTATCCTTAAACACAGTGTTCGCATGTGGCCGATCCTTGAGATGCCGCATAGTCGTGACCCAGTGGTCCCGGTCATCCTTCCCGGCACACTCATCATGGCCAACCAGGCCAGTGCCGCTGCGAATCCGTATCTACATCAGCAAAAATTATTCCTGCGTCAGGTGCACGCGCAGTGCGTCCTGACGCAAGAAGAAAGAATTCTGCGTCCTGTGCGTCCTGTGTGTCTGGTACTCGGGCGCCAGGTCTGGTTGCGTCCTGTGCGTCTGGTACTCAGGCGCCAGGTCTGGTTGCGTCCTGTGCGTCACGTAGCTGGGCGCCAAGTCAGGTTGCGTCCTAGTGCTCATGCTAGGAAGTGCCACATCCAGATTAAATCCTAAGCGATGCCAACTACTAGTAGTTACCATCCTGAGATTCCGAGTGATAAACACAGCTGCCAGCCGCTCCCCCTTAACCACCCCCCTACCGCCTCCACCCTACCGGCTCCCCCCCTACTGGCTCTGGCTCCCCCCCAACCGGCTCCCCCCCTACCGGCTCCCCCCCTACTGGCTCCGGCTCCACCCCT
>LN890987.1:65653-130263 GCA_900010015.1 Tuber aestivum
GGAGTTACAGCCTGTTATGAAAGTGGTCTTTACCCTGGCAGCGTGCTGACTTTGATGTCAGATTGCCCAGGCGTCCTTTGGGTGCAGGTTCTGAGACTCGGCAGCTGGATTCTACTCGACGCCAGCCTTCCAACTGTCCTGCAGAAGTCTTCCTAGCCGCAATATTGGTGCAGTTATCTCCTCTCAGGTAAGTGGTTTGGGCCGGATTCATAGCACAGGGTTAGGGAGCGGGGAGGGGGAGGCGCTTTCTTTCTGTATCATGTATTATAGAACCAACTTAAATATGATGAGAAATTCTATTTATGTGAAAGGTTTCAGAATCTACATATGTGACCTGGGTCACAAGGTCTAATTCTGGTATTGCAGTAGTGCTTGCTTGTGTTCTGGCTGTATCCTGAGTTCTGCCACCAAGGCTCGCTTGCGTTCTGGCTGCGTCCTGAGTTCTGGCGCCAAGGACCGTTGCATCCTGAGATTCGCTAGTTGCCATCTTGCGTCCAGATTAACGGTTTGCGTTTGGGCGTCCCGTGCGTCAGATGCACAGGACGCACGGGACGCAAAGTGAAATTTTCGCTGATGTAGACATCGGCATCAAGTCTTGTAAGGCCTCGGAGGTGTTGGGGCGCCTTGGGTCTACGTTCGTAGTACTCGTGTCCCTGGGCGGTATGCCAGATAGCCTACTCATCGCGCTGTAACTCCCTAGCGAGTGCCGCATGTCCAATACCCAAGCTAACTCCGTCCCAGTCCCGAGGACACAACTCGTGGTGCACACACTCCTTGGCTCGTAGGTCAACGACCTCATTGCCGACCACCCCAGTATGTCCAGGGACCCATTCACAGGAGATACTGCCACACCCATTGAGTAACGGGGCAAACACTTCCTACATCTCTGCCGATTCTCCCTGGGGGTACATTCCCTCGATCAGCATCAGCGCAGGGACACAGTCCAAAAATATGTGAGCGTCTTTCATGGGGTGGACTTCCTTCAGATACCGCAGTGCGCCCACAACGGCAAACAACTCACACTCCACGATGCTCCAAGATGGCGGTAACGCCTGTCCTATAACCTTAACTGCCCCTCAGTAGTATACTGCCCATGCAGCCCCTGCCTTCCCAGAGTGTTTCGAGCCGCCTGTATACACCACCACACCTGCGGAGTCTAGCAATCCAGGGATCCGCTCATTGTGCCGGGCAGTGATTACCTCCTTCCCTTTCCCGATCGTGACCACTCGGCGGGCCCTAAGCTCAATATCGGAGTCCTGTCGCTGTGCCACCATCCCTGCTTCCCTCCATGCCATTCTGATGTGTCCGAACCACAGGTGGTTGTCGCAATACCGCAGGTTGATAAACCGACTATAGCACCGGCGCTGCAAGTATCTTCCATGAACGTGGACAGGTGGCACCCCATACTCAGCCAACAGGATATTGTTAGCGAGCTTAAACGGGGTTCGGAATACGGAGCGTAGGCGCTGGTTGACGTGGACCTGAATTTGTTTCACATACGATCCATAATCGGTTACAAACTCAAGTCCATAGTAGACGGTCGGGAGGTAGGCTGCCTGCACCAAGCGGTAAGTTTCCCATGCCCCAATACCGCCCACACCACCATATCTCCTTCCCAACGCTCCAATCCTTCTCCTAACATCCAAACCCCTTTCCAACCAATACTTAATATGGGCAGAAAAATTAAGGAAAACATTAAACCTATACCCAAGCACCCTCAGGTCCTCAGAGGGCTCCACCAGCTCCCCCGTCAATTCTATCCCATCCCAAGTTCTGTCCCCAAACCCAATCCACTGGGTTTTGAGGGCACTGAAGCTCATTCCTCTAGCTCTTGCCACCCGGTCGAGATCCGAGAATAGCTCATTCGCATGCCCCTTGGCTGCTTGCTGGCTTCGTGCAGCTACCAGTACAACTCCATCATCCACATATGACACCACCACATGTCGAACCCCCAGGGAATACCGCATTCTAGGTGTAAAAATGTCAGCCATGTATGCGCCAAACAAAACGGGGGACAGAGGCGACCCTTGGGGGATTCCCTTGCTAGTGTGGTACCTTTTGGAAACCCGCCCATTAAACCGGAATCGGACTGTCCTGTTAGCGCACCACCTGCGTATCCAACTGCATAGCACCACGGTACATCCCCTGGCCATCAAAAATTCGGAAAGGAGGTTAACGTTAATGTTATCAAACCCTCCTTCAACATCGACCGACAGCATCATGCAGTGATATTCCTCGTTGTGTTTCCAAAACTCGAAGATAACGGCCACGGCGTCGTGTACACCACGCTTCCGTCGTGATCCAAATTGGGTCTCACCGAGGTCCAAACACTGTGCCAGCCTGATGAGAACAATCCTCTCGGCCACCTTGGCCAACACCGGTAATAGATGGATCATTCTCCATGCCTTGACCACGTCGTATCTTGGTTTGCCAACCTTGGGGATCAGCACCACTTCTGCCTCGTGCCAGTCTGGGATGTCATACCTAAGCCCGAAGTCCAACAGGCGCCTCAGGCTGTCTTCCTCTCTCCTTTTCCAGTACCTTAGGAATGGGTATCCCATGTCATCAAGACCTGGTCCGGTGTTAGTTGGCGACCGAGCCAGCGCCAGTTCCATTACTCGGGGGGCATCAATCTCAATCACCGGGGGTGCCCATGTGACTGGTTCCCCAGGTTCCAGTTGTGCTGCAATGGCATCTGCGATGTCTTCGTGGGTGGCCGCCACCTCACTACTGGTCAACTCCATGACGGGAAGTGTCCTTTGGGCATCCAGCCTTTGTACCAACTTGAAAACTCCAGGATCCTCTGCATGACTCAACTGGTCCCGAATGTGTTCGAACCTGGCCCGGACAATGGACACGCGATAGACACATCTCGCAAGCCGGTAATCGTCAGTATACGAATCACACTTCCTACCAAACTTGCGCAGCCTCTGAACATCCCACCACATCTGTTCCAGTTCCGGGGTCCACCATTTGCAGGGAATTCTGCTTGCCGGGGGCCTTGGTAGCGCATCGACAATCCCTCGTGCCTTTCCCCACAGCATGTTATCAGGTGTCTCGCGCAGCAGGTCCAAACTTGTTCCAACTTTGTCCCAACAAACCTTCCTCCAAGCCGGCCGTGTCCGAATTATGTCCGTAGGTGCCGTCACATCCAACCTAATCAGCTGTGCCATGTGCTCAGACCGCACTGCGTCACTATACCAGTGGCGTATCGAGTTGGCGCAATGGAAGCATGGGTCGATCCTTGAAACGTTCCGGAAAGTAGGCTCTCGCAGGAAGGTCATGCTATACCCATTGCCTATCATCCACGTCTTAAGCCAAGCTCCCCTGCTGTTTCCACCTGCCGGATCCCAATGCCCATCGCGAGCATTCCAGTCGCCCAACAGCACATCACACCCCACCAGCTTCCTCAACTCCTCACAAAACATACCTTCCCTTCCTTGGGTGGAAGGTACACCCCTGCCAACCGTCTCTCAATTCCACCATCATAACACCGCACCAAAGAAAAACATCTTTCATGCTTCACCACATCAAATAACCCACACAAAGATGAGCGCACAAACACCTCAACGCCTGAACCCTTAACAAATGAAAACAAATCCCATCCAGTCGCTTCATGTGGCACATGTACACCATCAGCATCAACAGGTGGTTCCAAAACAAAAAACAAATCAACATAGAAAAACAAATCAAATGCCGCCTCCCAATTCCTCGCCCCCTTTCCAACGTTTAATGCAAGGGTTGTAAAATACATTAAAACGGGGATTCTGCAGAACCACGTGAGCTCACTGAGCCCTCACCATGAGTAGTCGTGTACCCCGTAACAACAGGGTCTTCAAGCATGTCCGTAACATACTTGGATCGATCAAGGCGTCCAATCCGTGGTAGCCCATTCTTCTTAGTAGGTGGCGGGGGAGCCACAGGGGCAGGTGGGAGAGGGGAGGGGGAGGGGTCAACTTCCTTGCCTTTGGATAATGAGGCCTTCTTGCCCCTCTTCTCCTGTCTCCTCCTATTCCTTGCCTGATTCCGCAACCTGTTCATCTCTTCCTTCTCACACTCCTTGGCTGTGTGTCCTTCCTCATGGCAGATGTAGCACCTGACCACCTTTTCTTTTTCACAGCTCTTAAACGTGTGTCCAATCCCATGGCAATTGTTGCACCTGAGTGCCTTCTTGCACTCGTATGCCATGTGCCCAGTCTCGCTGCAGTTCCTGCACCTTCCAACGAACTTCCCAGATGGTACCAGGGTAGCCCGGGTGAGGTTTTCGGATGCCTGGATAACCTAGCAGTAGTCAGCATCCCTCGACTCACCCTCATTCTCTCTCCTGTTCCTCCTCATCGTGCGGTCTGAGAATCCCTTCCGGGCAGTGTTATCAACTCTCTCCGGCGATGGGGCCCCGGACGGAAGTGTGGGCGGGGTCCCCCAAGTCTCCCTGGCAGTACAGGATAGGTGTCTGGTAAAGTGGTCGGACCTATCACACAGCAAACAAAGCCTTTGAGTGTGCGAACATGCATTCCCTTTGGCACCAGGGCAGTTCATCATACCACACTCATGTTCTTTCGACAGGTGTGACCCTAAACAAAAACGACAATGGGAGGGGAAGGCGCAGGTGACCTGCATGTGTCCAACCTGGAGACACTTCTGACACACCACCGGAGGGCGATGTTCCATAAAGATCCTCACAGGTCGGGGGCGGCCCCTTAAACAAACTGTGCCCTTAGCCAGGGCTGGCAACTTGGCGTCATTCTTCTCCACCATAAACCTAATACCACACATAGAGGCATTCATCTGCCTCATAGCCTTGGCCGATCCCAACATGGCAGGCCGGCCAGCAGCATTCACACCTGGGTTGGATCGTTCCATGTCAAGGCGCAGGCCATCATATGCCTTATCCCGAGTCCAGGATTCCACCTTCCAGATCGATCCATATCCAGTGTCTGCCAAGGGAACCTGACCAACGCGAATGGTAATCTTGTCCATGTCACGCTGGAACTCAAAGTCCAGGATTGCCAGTTCCTTAAGAAGGATCATCCTGATCCGTTCCAACTGTCCACTGATCTGGCCAACCTTATGTTCTGCAAGTGTCATGAAGATACAACCAATCAGGGTCCGGAAAACAGCCTCCTTGATGTACGGCACCGATCCTGCCACTCTGCCCTTGTTGGACAAGAGAATGTTGATGCGAGACCGAATGGTCTCAGTCGTGATGCCGCTCGGCAACTCCACCGACTTCCGGTTCAGGAATCAGATGGTGAGGCCACAGCTCTTGGCCTTCGGTGTAGGCGAAGATGAGGGGGGCGCGGGTATCTTGCTATCGCCCTTATCAAATCGGGTATTAGCCAGGTAGCTTTTCCGTCCAACCACAGTCTTCCAGGCCCCAGGAATGGCAACCACAGGTCCTTCCGGGAGAGTCGGTCCCGCATCCGTTGGGAGCGTGTCGGCCACTTGGGGCTTCATAGATGTGACCAATCTAGGTTTGCCCTTGACCTGTTTGTCAGCCTTAGGGGTGGGGGTAACAGATACTCCACCATCACTGTCCGAACTGGAGGAGCTCGATGAGCTATTCCCCAATGGCAGTGGGAGGGCCACCTCCACAGGCTTCTTCTTCTCCTTCCTGGGCTCCTTGCAGTCCCTTGCATAGTGCCCAACAACCCTACATCTGCCACAACTCTTCTCCTTATTGTCAGCCTTGGAAGGGGCCGAGGAGGGTGTAGCCTTGGTGGCATCAGGTGCCATATGTCTATTGGCCACAGTGGCCCAAGACACTTTCTTAGTAGCAGGGGCAGCCGTAGCTGACCCCTTACTCACAGACGGAGTGCTAGTCACAAAAGGAAGGGGGGGAGGTGGGGCGGGGGTATTCCTGGTATGCCCAGTCTTCTTCCGGACTGCCTCTTCCAGCCTCTTGTTCTCCTCTTCCAGCTCAAAGACCCTATATCGTAGATCCCTGTAGCATTTCTCATTGTCCTCCAACACCTGGAAGACAGCCCTCATGTCCCTCGCTACATCACCTAGGTTCTCATAACTATCCTTTCCACCAAACAGCACCCGCCTTGCATCTTCCCCATGGAATTCCGACTCAGAACTCGAGTCCGAGCTATCCTCCGATGGGCTGGGGGCATCGCCGGTACATGGTATGGCTGCCGGTGTTCCTATTTCGTCAAGTACCCTGAGGATAAAGTCCCGAGACACAACCGACTCAGAGCGTCTTGAAGGGGGGGCATACAAATCCTCCTCCACCCTTCTCAATGCCTCCTCCGCATCATCCAACTGCCTCATGGCATCCTCAGCCCTAGCCACCCTGGCATCGGCCGACTCGGACTGGGTAGGGGGTTGCACCACAATGGGCGAGCTGGACCGAACCGGGGACGAGGGAATTGCTTCGAGGTCAACCCACTTACTGTCCCCCAGCCCAGTTGCCTCGGTATTCTTATTACCACCCATGTCTATAGGGGTATCCCTAGCAATCACCTCCGCAGAGGGAAGCACATCAGCAGTAGCCAAAGGAGGGGAACTTGCCCTATCCGTTGACTCAATAGTCAAGGCCGGGTATGGAACCAACTTGAGTCCTGGGGCCGTCTGCTGTCTAATCTCACCCAAGGTTAGTTGTTCCCTGGGGACCACCATCATCTTTCTTCCTTCCTTGGTTGGGACACCCTTGGTGGGAGTGAGCACTGAACCTGAACTCCCACTGGATACCGATACCATAGTGGGGTCAGGGGAAGGGGATCGTCCAAGTCGTTTTCGTTCCGCAAATGGGGGCGGCGTGGGTTCCTAATTGGAGTCTGAACTGGCATTAAGTCCAAACTTTCCTTTACCGTCAACTTTGATATGCCCAGAGGATAGCGACATTGCTTCCAACAAGGCGGGGGTGGAGTGACTCCAGTGAGCCAAAGGAGCCAGTGTTTCCAGGGCCATTTCCTCTACAACAGACCACAACATGATCTGTCTCGGGGGCGTTGATGCCCAGCTGGATGCCTCCATGGTAGCAGAGGGATCATTATCCAGCGAGGCGGGTGTGGGAGACTCTGAGATCACCACTTGTGAGTCACCAGGAGCCGAGGAGTCACGGGATGGTGTAAATTCCGATCCCCCATCTGGATTGTATCGGTCGAAGAATCCAGCAGTCAAAGCGAGGTCCAGGCCACATCCAGCCACACAACCCCTACCAATCAACCAACCCTTCACCAAACACTCCACATCTTTCATCGTGACCGGCTTGGCATTAATAACCATAGCCCTCACCTCATCATCAAACGCCTCATTGACAGCGTTGACGCAACCGTAGTCGTGATCAAACGAGAGGAACTTGTAGTCGCCTCCAGGAGCCCGGTAGGACCGGATCTCAAAGGGAACAAGGGCGCGGTGGTGTTTTACCCTATCATGTGGTGGAACCACGACGTCGAGGATAACCGAGGGCGTACCCAAGGAGAAGGGGGAAGGCTCTGCATCCGAAATCATGGACGAGGTAACCTCAAACGACAAGGCCGAAGCCTGAGGAGAATGGGAGGAAAACGACATATCTGCCCGCCCGACTGCACCTGGGATTACCGGGCTTAAACCATGGATATCTCGCCCAAAGAGCCTTCGAGGCTAGGTAGCGCACACCAACTCGACCCTAAGCGAGGGGAGGAGGGAAGTATCTGCTTCAAGTGTGGTGAAACAAAATAAACAAACAAAGTGCAAAATAAATAACTGAGCCGAAAAGCTTCAAAGAGGTAAAGGAATATCCCTGGCATGTAAGAAAGGGTGTCCAAAGGAGATTACCAGCTTGCGTAAAGAAACATAAAGTATAAGGGGGCACACCCCCTTATATAGATAGGAAATCCTCCATGATCACTAATACAAAAGAAAGCTCTTGGCATGGCGCGCAGCCGCGATCCTTCCGTCAGGTTCCACCCGTTTCCGTCATGCGGCAACCTATCCCAATCATGAAACAAAGGAAATCCTACTATGCAACCAAGGAAACCACAGCCCATATATGCAACCAAAAACCCGATGTTCCTTTCCCATACCGGGCCGGGTGGCCGTGACACTTACCTTAACTCTAACATGTTTCCTCTTTCTTCAAACTAGTAATTTAGTTTTCCCATATTCTTAATTCATATACTTCAGTAGTCAAGGTGAAGTTAAGAATCATGTCTACCTAATCCTAGTATCAGAATATCTTTTTTATTTTTATTGTCTTTCCAAATAATTACTTCTGTGTCCAATCATAAAATCTCACTTGCTTTATTATCCTTTGTAATAATATTTCTTCCTTTAGATTCTAGATAACAATACTCTTGTTGTATATTTTACATGATATCTGTATTCAATATTTCAAGTTGTAGCTGAATTGAATCTCTACAGCTGTGGTGGTTCAAGTTTTCTTATATGGTACAATATTCTTAAAATAAAGAAATTCCTATCTTTATTCAAGCTAACAACTTAATTCTACTAGATATCTAATCACAATGCTTTTATCTGCTAGCTTTGAGGAGAGATCTAGCTAGTTCACAGAATATATTTACTATTTTTTGTATATTTTTGAAAAATTCCTGATTGGTACAATTATAAAATCTGACTTACTCTATACTTTTCTCAATAACAATTCTGGTTTTATGTAATATAATTTAAATTTTACATTACATACTCTAACCTATGCTGATATTCTTTCTTCCCAGTTGTTGCCAAATTAATCATCTGCTACTGTTATGGTTCATGATTCTTTATGTTGTGTACATGTTTTAAAAGTGTCCCATAACAAGTGATTGTCCCATTAGTAGGTAAAATACGTTACCACATGATTATTCAGCATGCAAACAAACGTTGCAGTATCCTGGTTACAGGTGACCGACCCCTGACACAGCCGCCACCAGCATTGTTGGGAACTCACCGCTGCTTCCGGGGTCTTACCCAGGAGGTGGTGCCGTGGTCGCTCGGGTGGTGGCCCCACAAACTCCCCGCCCACCGACCCGGTTGCCACAAGGGAGCCACGGGGCCAAACAAGGAACCCCGCTTTTCACAGACTCATTAGAACTTCGTCCATCAATCCAAAGCTCTCCCACAAGCTGTTCTATAATTAATTCCAGGCAGCAGGGGGGCGAAGGATGTCTCGACGTTTTTACCGACAACATCACCTCTTTCAATGTGTCGAACAACTTTACCTTTACTACGGCAGACGACGAGTCCAAACTCCTGGCCTGGCTATCTTCCTTAGAGCCCCAGGTGCGACATCAAGATATACGCAACCTGCGGGTGGACGGTGTGGGAAACTGGCTGCTGGCTACCAGAGTGTTCAAAAGCTGATATAATGGGAGCGGGGGAGACAAATCCGATCTTACAGTCTTGTTCTGCTATGGAGATCCGGGCGTCGGCAAGAGCTTCATTAGGTTTGAGAGACTGATAATGGAGAACAAGCAAAGGGCGTTATTCCTGACAGGCAGTGGGGCGGTAGTTCCGTGGTGGTAGACTATTTATGCGATGAGGCTATAGAACAAGATGTGGCCGTCGCCTGTTTTTACTATGACTTCGCCTCACGAGAGGAGCAGTCTCCGACAAATATTCTCGGCTCAGTAGTTAAACAGCTGGTCAGTGGGTTGGAGTCAATTCCGGTGGAGACGAGGCGGATATTTCGGGGAGAAGAAGCTGATTGGTGGGCGAGGACTACAACTTCCTGAAATCGCGAAAATGTTCCCGCATGTCTCATCCTTTCAACGCACATTCATCTGCATTGACGCTCCGGATGAACGCGCTCCAAAGCATCGGCTCCAGATTCTTAATGCGTTGGGACAAATTCTCCAGAGGCCACCAAGGACTCGAGTGTTCATGACCGGAAGGCCACATATCTGAGGGGCGGTTGAGAGAGAACTGGGTGGGATAGCAGCAAGCTTATTGATAAATCCCAGGGAGGATGATATAGTCACATATCTGCGCACGAGATTGAGGAGCGACACAACACCCGAGGTAAGTAGCGGCGAGGTGTCTAGGAAACTATTGTAAGTCATAAACTAATGAATTCGAATCCAGATTCCTACTGGTTTCACTCAAGGTCGAGGGAATCATGCGAGAAACAACAATACATCGGAGACGGGATAGGCTCAACGCAATGGGGGATGGGTTAGGGCTGGAGCAAGTATTGGACCCCGGTGACTTGACCGAAGCAAATACTTCTTCAATGTTTAGTGGGCTACACTGCGCATTTTCTTTTCGGGATTATTGAGCCTATGACTGCTTTGTTAGGGATGGATTGCTGCGACACCAACCAAAGAGATTCTGGGGGTATAACGCCGCTCACATGGGCCGTGAGGGGTGGGCATGAGGAGGCGGCGCAAGTCTTACTGGAGCAGGAAGCGGTCGATCCCAACGAGCCAAGCGACACGGGCGTCACACCCCTCGCCTGGGCTGCGTTTGAAGTGCACGAGCCGTGGTTAGACGACTTTTGGACCGGGGAGATGTCAACCCCGACATACCAGACAATAGCGGCAGGACACCCCTTTTGTGGGCTTCATATAAAGGACATGAGTCGGTGGTCAAGCAATTCTTGGGCCGGAGCGATGTCAACCCCAACAGGCTGGATGACGAGGGTAATACACCACTCTCCTGGGCCGCGTTTGGAGGGCATAAGTCGGTAGTGAAGCAACTTTTAGACCAGGAAGATGTCAGCCCCGGCAAGCCAAACAAAAACGGTACTAATTTACACCCCTCACCCTGGCTGCAACTGGTGGACACGGGTCAGTGGTTCAGCAGCTGTTGGATCAGGAAGATGTAAACCCTAACAAGCCAGACAAAAAGGGCAATACACCACTCTCCTGGGCTGCGCACAAAGGGCATGGGCCAGTGGTTAAGCAACTTTTGGATCGGGAAAATGTCGACTTTGACACCCCAGACAACGGGGGCATCACACCCCTCTCCTGGGCCGCATACGAAGGGCATGGCTTCGTGGTTAAGCAGCTTTGGGAGCAGGAGGATGTCAACCCCGATACCCCGGACAACCAGGGCATTACACCCCTCTCCTGAGCTTCGACTCAAGGGCATGAGTCGGTGGTGAAGCAGCTCTTGGGTCGGGAAGATGTCAACCCTGACACTCCAGACAACAAGGGTACTACATCCCTCTCCCGGGCTGGATATAAAGGGCACGATTCGGTGGTGAAGCAGCTCTTGGGTCGGGAAGATGTCAGCCCTGACAGGGCAGACAACGAGGACAGGACCCAGCTCTCGTGGGCTGCAGAGGGGGGTGCAGATCTGTGGTGAATCTGCTATTAGGAATGTAAGGTGTGACCCCCGACAGACCTAACAAAAATGGCTATGATACATGCCACTTTTTATGCCATTCGAGAGGGGCACGGAGGAGCGGTGAGTCTGCTGCGAGCCTGGAAGCCAGCAATCCCGGTCCGCTTCAGAGTTGACGAGTTAAAGACTTCTTTACCCTCTTCCTGCCCCTGACCGTGGCTACCTGCTATTCCCACATAGTGATCATAATTGTACTCTACACTCTGATTTCTACCCTCTCCTCTACACCTCTTCCACAGATCCTGAGCCTACGCTCCGGTGCTACTGTCACTCCTCCTTTGCTCTCTCTTTCCTTCTCGGCTGGTCCTTACCCCCTAGCTCGAAAATCCTCTTTGTGCGCATCTCGTCATGGTTTTACAACGTAGGGCGCGTTTATAATTACCAAAGACTCTCCAGATATTTAATGATGTGATATTGTGGAGAATTTTTGAGTTTCGGTTCTGGTGGTCGTAACCAAGAAGTGGGGGGGATTTTCTGTTTTGCTTTTGCCTTTGTAACTTCTATTTTGTCTTGTTGGCCCCTATTTCGATTTCACATATACTTTCTCCTTTCATTGGTAAATTTATACGACCACTTAGATAATTAAATCTAGTCAGCTTATCACCCCAGCTACCGCCCAGTTCTCTATCCCCCTCTGGGCGAGGTGTTTATATACATACCCTCCGCAAGGTAGCAATACTTATGCGAACCCCTAAATAAAGCCCACACCCCGACAGTTCCCACGTATCACATTAGACGCAGAAACATGCCTCTGGCTTACAAGAGTACGGCCCCGTTCGGCACTCTTCTAGAAACCCGATCCGAAAGCCTTTCGCCCCCCGTATCCTACTAAACCGCCAGGGGCGAGTCCTGTATCGTGCAGCCTGGGACCATACCCCTAGAATATCCAGACCGCTTCCACCGCCTCCACAAAACAAGTAAAGGGGGCATGGGCGATCATCGGTCATCACTCGATACATGGATCCGGAACATTGCTCCGAGGATACTATTCCCCGGGTTCGTAGTGCTTAGAAAGACACTGAAATGGTACATGTACCCTCGCTACAGCCGAAAAAAGTGTGTTTGGCTGTGGGTTATTTGTATTCGTCGGGTCTGGGATTCGCACACGGTGGTTGGCGTTTTCCAGCCCGGCTTGACCTGTTGCCAGGGACCGAGTGCGGGAAATGATAGGGAGTGGTATGCTGGTGGTGGGAGAGTGAGTTTGCAGCCAGGGCCGGGGGTGCCGCAGTGTCCGGTGGTGGAGGGCTTCACCACAAGCGCGAAGTGAGGGTGGTAGTGATTGCCTTAATTTATCATATTGGGTTGTGGGGCATGCTGTGCTGGGAAATGTAAGGAGGGTGCTTGGCACGCCGCTATTATGACTAGAATCACAATAGCCTAAAAATTTTATTCCGAAATTGTGCCGTTCCCAATACCGGTAACACTGATTCCGTTATTATTCTAATTACCCTGTTGCGGTTCCAGCGAATTTTATCGCTCTAATGGTACACTTATTAATTCAGTAAGCCCTTAATTGAGGGCTCCAATCATGTTATAGTTTGGACTGATGGTTTCCTCTTAGAGCGCCAAGCGCACCCCCTAAGAGTTCCGACGAGTTGGCGATAACGCCAGGAGAGGTTGGTAGGGCAGTGACGTGTTGGACCGGGAATCGGGTCACACGGGGAAGTGAATTATCATAAATTTAATTAAAACACACCAAAAATTTCAAAACCTGGAAATATCGTTAGATATCCAACAGTAGGGAGAGATCTAGGGGAGCGGAAAATATTCCTGATAAATAATACCCTGGATTTTCACTTTTTTTTTTTAGTTTTGATTCCGCAGAAAATTCTGCAGTGGAGGACTCCAGCAAAATTTGCGTGTGGGATAAAAGCATTCGCTTCTGCGTCCTGAGCTTCGTTCCGGACCAATACGTTACGCTCTTGTTCGCAAAGACCCCCTGGGTGGAGAGGTACGGTACTTCGGAAAGGTTTTGGAAATATCCGGTGAACTAGTAGACTAGCTCGCCCGCTCCCCTGGCCACACTAGATCTAGTTAGATTCTATGTGTAATGTGTATTACCTACAGTTATACATCCGTAGCGGGTACCGGTATATCACCTCCATTCACTTTAATCACCTCTTCCTCCTTTCATAGCCTACTAGTACTGCTGGTGATAGCACAGGGGATCTGGCCCGATAGCGCGTTGAGAGACTTATTCGAGGCTATATAAAGTACTAGGACAAAAGGGATCGTCCGAAGCCCTTTTTACACCAAAAGTGCCCATCTTCACCACCCTCTCTCATCATGCAATGTCTATGAGAACCTGTGCAAATTTTTCCATACATTAGTAAACCTGTAGATAACATGAAAAATATCACAGAATCCTTAAATATTATAAAGTGATGGAGAAAAGGTTGTTTAAGTTTCTGGCATCGGTTACCATGTACTTTTTTGTATGGAGCCCCATACAAAAATTTTGGTCACTTTCATACTGATTGATGCAATCATGAACAATGAAGACAGCTTTGATTCCTTACACTTCTACTTGTAGAGGTTGGAATAGATGGCCATTCCCTAGCTGATAAAATGATTTGAAGTGCTTTCATATCAGCAGCATTGAAAATTGTCTGTTTAAAAATGTCCATTTTTGGTGTGAAAAGGGCATCGGACGATCCCTTTTGTCCCCGTACTGTACCTACCCTACCGGTATGCCACTTTTGGCACCATATAGCATACCGTATCCATAATTCTCGTACAGGTGGAATGGCCAAAGTGAGGGGGAGCTTGCAATTTTATGGAGAAAGTAGCAAATTTCGCTGCAAGATATTCCACCAGAGAGAATCCACAAAAATACAAACTAGGCATAGAACTGAAAACAGTAACGACAGCATTTTCCACGCAGAATTTCCACCCAATTCCTAACACTTGAGTATGAGGTTGAGCTATCAAGCTCCGCCCCTGCCAGCATTCCCACAGAAACTATGGTGCCGGCACCTTAGCACCTACCCTCAGCCTCAAACCAAATCCAGGACATTGGTCCTACGAGCAAGACAGCAGCAAACCATATCTAATTAGGAACTATCGTGGCTAAGTACTTAGCAAACCTTTTTCTCCCCATACCAGTCTCACCGCCCTCCTTCCCATACGAACTTTGAAGCCCACCGCAGCACCAAGCCGGAGAAAAAAGAAAATCGCACTGTAAATAGATTCTAATAATCTATCAGAAAACCTCTACAAATGGAATTATGGAAATTCCAATTGTAGGTGTTAGTGTCGCAATTTGAAATACAAAGTAGAGTATCGGTCGTTGTTTTGAGTCATCGTAAGGTAAGTTCTAAGGTGCCGGTAGCATACAGTCTTGACGCGGATCCGAAGAAAAGTTTTGTTCCCTGACGTGCAACTACTACTCTTCTAAGAATCTAAATTGATTTAAGGTTACAATCGAAGTCAGATAGTCTACATCTTTTCTAAGCACTCTATGGAGTTATCCCACTCCTAATACTAGTATTGGGGTGGAATAAGCATGTGGAGTTGACTGTTTTTGGCGTAGACTGCCTTATGCCCATAATTGTTAATTTACTGTACCATACGGTCTAGTTTCCGTCCATCCTCAACCTCTCTCCTGCATCTCTTAGCTCTACAGTTCCAATTCTCTTGTCACCTCTCCCTTTGCCCCTCCCGCCTTTTTCTTCTGGGTCGTTATAATCAGGAGGTGGAGGGGGGGTTCCCCATTTTACGTTTACTCCCGTAACTTTTGTTTTGTTTCGTTAGCCCTCGCTCTGACATCACATTAAAGATATTTCCTTTCATGTAAAATAGCTTCTTTTCATCTACTACACGTCCCAGGCCGCTTCTCTCTCCATTTTCTCCCATCAAAGGCATACTTTACACGACCACTGGAACATTTAAACCCGGTCAGTTTATCACCCCAGTCACTACTAACCTACTCATCTATCCGCCTCTGAGAGGGGTGTTTATATACCTATGATACCCACCACACGAATGCAATACTTAAGCGCAACCCTGAGTGAAACCCGCACCCCTATAGTTCCCAAGTATCCCAATAGATCCGAAAGCATACCTCTAACTTAAACCAATACGGTTCGGTCCGGTACCCTTCTAGAAACCTGATCAGGAAGTCTTCCGCCTGCCCCATTTTACCGAACCGCCGCTGGTACTAAACCGTATCACGCCATCCGATACCACACCCCTAGGCTAGCTAGACCGGGCTCCGTAGGATTTCGAAACGCCGTGGTAGTGCCGCTCAAAAGCCGGTTTGAGAGTCATGGTATCTCACTCGCTCCCCCTATCTACCCCCAGGGGTGGGAGTCGGCATTCGAATAGCCCTCGATGTGGGATGCACCGGGCGATGTGACGTCATTGGGCGCTGTGCTGGAAGGGTAGGATCCGGGCCACTAGCTACTCCAGGTGTGTTTAGATGTTGCAAGCGGAGGTTTCTCGGCGCCCACCAATTCTGTAGGTCCGGTATTCCCTACTGCCTTAGTTAAGAATTGGCTGACCCCATCACGGGAGAACAAAATCAGGCATTAAACGAAAGTTTACTAGTACCGTTACCTTTAGGAGCAAAAAGGAGTCCAACAAATGGAGTGGAGGCAGAACCCAAACCTCGCAAGAAATACTAATTACAGGAATTAGCTTTTACCATTCCGTCCCGCTAGCTCTTTTCAATCCACTAGCAAGTGATCCCACAGAGATAGCCCCAGGCATCAGAGACACTCACTCGGAGGTTCTCTGCCGGTACCTTCGTTTCTGCTATGAATACGGGGTCGAGACTATTTGAGTCAATAAAGGAATATACACCGTAGTGGGTAATTGTTGGGGCAATGGGTGTGCTGTAACTCGCTCTGGAGTTTGGTGGATTGTTCTAGAGCAATCGCGGTTCGCAAGGGAGGTGCTTTAGGCATGTCCTTCCCCCGCCACCACAGAGTGGTGCAGATAACACGAAAAACATCACAGAATCCTTAAATATTATAAAGTGATGGAGAAAAGGTTGTTTAAGTTTCTGGTATCGGTTGCCATGTACTTTTTTGTATGGAGCCCCATACAGAATTTTTGGTCACTTTCGCACCGGCTGATGCAGTCGTGAACCATGGAGACAGCTTTGTTTCCTTGCACTTCTGCTTGTGGAGGTTGGAATAGATCGTCATTCCCTAGCTGGTGAAATGATTTGAAGTGCTTTCATACAAGCAGCGTTGAGAATTGTCCATTTTTGGTGTGAAAAGGGCATCTGACGATCCCTTTTGTCCCCGTACTGTACAGTACCTCCGTGTCGCTTTTGGAATCTTTATTCGAGACCTTCTACCTATTCCGCCGTCGGCATCATACTACCGGTATGCGCCCACCATAATATGACCTACATTCTGGAAATACCGCAACCGACTTATGTTGCTAGTATTGTACAATACTTGAAGTCACGTGAGAGGGTGTTCGGGGTACCCACGCCCATTCTTCAGAACGTATGGTAAGAGCACAATATTGTAGCTGTGTACAGTATGCGGTTTATGAGAGATACGGGTATCATACAGGGTCGCTGGGAGCGAGGTCTGAATTTAATGCTATTGTACGAGTACAAGTACCTCAAGGACCTTACTCCAAGTGGTTGCGCTACGGTAGACTGAGTACTGTTTCACCAGATCTTAGTCCATTGACCGGGTTGCTGGCCGGTACCAGACTAAACTGCGAACCCCCCCCCCCCCAGAAACTGACTGGAACTTGATCCATCTACTCAAGGCGCTTCAACAACCTGTTTACACAGCCTCCCAAGCAGCGAAAACCGAAGATGTCCCGAGCTTTTACCGGTAACATCAACACCTCCAATATGTCAAATAACATTATCCCGACCGCAGTAGATGATGAATCCAAAGTCCTGGCCTGGGTGTCTCCCTTAGAGCCCCAGGTGTGACATCAAGATATTCGCAAACGGCGAGCGGACGCTGTAGGGGACTGGATACCGGAAACCGGAGAGTTCAGAAGCTGGTATAATGGTACCGCGAAGAACCAATCTGATCATGTGGTCCTGTTCCGCCAGGCGATCCGGGGGTCGGCCAGAGCTACATCAGCTATAGAGGGACCGACAGTGAGAAACAAGCAAAGGAGACCATTACTGGCCAGTCATGATGTAGTTCCGTGGTGGCAGACTATTTATGCGACGAGGCGATGGAACAAAATATGGCCATGGCCTATTTTTACTATGACTTCACTTCCCGAGAGGAGCAGTCTCCGGCAAATATGCTCGGACCGGGAAGATACTGTATCAGTCCCGACAAGGCAAGCAACGAAGGCTCTACACCCTTCTCGTGGGCTGCATTTAGAGGGCCCGAGTCAATGGCTAAGCAGCTTTTGGACCGGGAAGGCGTCAACCCCAATAAGGCAAACAACCTAGGGAAAACACCCCTCTTGTGGGCTGCATTCAAAGGGCACGCTTCTGTGGTTAAGCAACTTTTGGACCGGAAAGACGTCAACCCCAGTAAACCTGACAGCGGGGGCAGGACTCCTCTATCATGGGCTGCATGTATGGGGTACAAACCAATAGTGAATCTACCATCATACTGGGGCGGCAAGGTGTGAACCCTGGCAGTCCAGACAATAGTGGTCATACACCACTCTTTCACGCCTCTCAGAAGGGACACGAAGGGGTCGTGAACCTTCTGCTAGCCTGGGGGAACCCGTAACCCTAGTCAGTCTCCAGGTCAACGAGTTACTGCTCATCCTACCATCTTCTAGCCCTTAATCGCTGCTCTCTGCTACTACCGCACCGCGCCCGCAGTCGTACCCCAACACTCTAGCCCCCACCCTTCATCCCCGTCTTTCCCAAACCCCCAAAGCCTACAATACGGTCCCCCGGCCATTCCTTCCTTGACCCTTTCTTACCTCTTCTAGGCTAGTCCTTATCCCTAGCTTGAGAATCCCCCAGGTGCACAATTTGTTGTGTCTCCGGAATGCAATGCCGGGCATGTATTTAACTCTCGGAAACCTTCTGCATTTTTAATGATGTGACCTCGTGAAAAAATTTAACCCTGTATTCTAGGTATGATAGTTGGGATAAAAAGGCGCGTGTATGATATTTCCCACTTTCCTTTACCACCCCCAACCACCCCTTCCCTTCGTTGATCCCCATTTCGATCTCACACTATGATGCCCCGTTCCGTGTAGATAGCTTCCTTTCGCTTGTTATGTCGTACTTTCAGGATCACTTCTCCCCCTATTCTCCCCACCAGCGATAGCTTCATTCCACTATGCGAATAATAAATAAAGGTATGGCGGTCAGCTAGTCCAGTACCAAAATTACCACATACCCGTTCCTCTATCCACCTTTTTCGTGAGCAGTCTACTGTATATGCACTCCCCACCAAACCCCCAACCATTTATTTAAGCACCCGGAAAAAGTCTTCGAAATGGGAATACTTCTTTTCACGAAGATCACGACGACCAGAGGGGAGTGTAAAATGCAACCTCCCGCAGCGTTCCACGTGAGAAAAGGCGCGGGGCCTGTCCCATCAGCAAAGAGATGTTCAACCCCAGTGAGGACTTTTAGCTAGCACGTACCGAGCTGCCGTAACAAGACTTGACTGCGAACCCTGCAACCAAGTCCGTATCCGCCAGTTCCCCGAGTATCACGCTCGATCGATCCAAAAATATCCCCTTGCGAGTATCATACGGTGGTTTATCCGGGCGGTTCCTCTCCCCGTAGCCGGGGGGGGGGGGGGAAATCATCGGAGCGGGATTTGTTTTTAGCCGGACGGGTTCGCCAAGAGAATTATCGCCCAACTTCAAGGGTTGAAGGCGTCAACAATTTTACTCGTACCGGTATCTGATGTGGGGTGACTGATGGCTCTATCAGATAATAATGTCGACGTAAGGAATTCTTTACACATCCGTAGAGATAAAATAAAATATCTCAAGTTTTCGTGGGGTCTGTATCATAATAAATTTGGTCTAGCTTCCTCTTGCTATAGTAGGGGGGGGATGATAAGTCCCCCTATTCCGGCTAGACTATAATACGGATGCCCCCCATCGTGCCGCAAGATCCCCGAATACGGTAGTTGGTACTTGTGCTAGGACATAGGACTTGCCATTACCGGAATGGTCCGGTATATTTTTGTCTTGAGCGGGGGGTGGGGGCTCAAGGTCAGTTTTCGGAGTGTTTTGGCCCCCCCACCCCTAACCGAGAGAGGGAATTTTCGACGTCGTCGGGTCCCGTACCAATTATTCCAGTTCTTAAAGGATTCTTCCGCGCTGGGTGAACCTACCGGGCATGTCCGATGGCGGTTTTTGGAGCAGCTCTCTTTCAAGATCTTTTCTCGAGGAGAGTTAGTAGATAGGTATTGCGCCCAGGAAACAGCACATATAGGGAGGGAGTTGGTAAGATGTGTGTGCGGTCATTTGTTATCACTCGATTCTTAGATTCGGGCTATTGCTCGGGAGCTGACATTCTCTGGGTTTGTTGGGTTCAGAAATATTGGGAGGATACTTGAACCCTCATGGTGGTGGAAATTTGTTGGCCGTAAGGTATTTGCGTTCTCTGTGTATTGGCTCATGTAATCGTAACTGAATTCAAGCCCGTTTATTGTGCGCGGGAGCTTCTCATCCGTTTCTTCATGGTGGTTCTTGCGACTTTCTTGAGGAATTCGCGAATTGCGTTCCCCTTGGGTATATATGCAACGGCGGCTCCCCCTTCCATCAGCCGAATTATTTGAGATAAAGCCTTTGATGCAATAGCTTTGCTGGCCGTTTCACTGGCGGTATTGAGGGAGCTTTCCTCCTTCTCCTCCTCCTCTTCTAAATCTTCCTCCTTACACCTCTCCAGCAACCCCTTGAAGTCCTCGCGCCAGACTCCCCGCTCAGGAACTACTACCGGCGTCACAGCTCCCGTGTGAAACATACCCCTGGTAGTGATTTTAGCTCTCCCTAAGCGCGAGCGTGGCAGGCTGTGCAAGCCCTACGAGATATGCCTCTGCTGCTTTTCCTAGGACGAGAATAATCAGGGTATGTGTCGGACCGCTGGATCTGGGATTAGCATGCCGTGGTTGACTCTTGCTAATTTGGCTCGGGCTTTGGCAAGAGATTGCATGTGGGAGCTTGGTGGGGAGTAGTATACCGGTGGTGGGAATGCACTTACCGTTGGAACTGCTGCCAGGGTTTGCGGGAGGTAGTAAGTGTGGGGGGCGAAGGATAGGATCATTTCAGAAGTTAGTGGTCGTCCCCGTTTAATCTGTCGGGCTGTAATATACGGGTTTAGTGAGCCGGCCATGGTGCGCAGGGGCAGCGGGTGGCAAGTCCCCGGTGATGCCAAAAGCATGGGTCTTCGGGCCCTTGGGGTGCGCTGTCGGGCTATCACTCTGCCTTAGCCATTCAGCCCGCGGTGCGTCAGGTATGGACAATCGAGAGAATTGGGAACACTAGCTGAGGGGTCCATATCTCACAGAATGTTGATCTCATACCGTGCGCGGGAAAACATCAACCCCCCCAGACCGGAGATTACAGGGTTAGTAGAAATAGTAGGTCCGAAAAGTCTTCAGTGACATATCAGAAGGATATTCCATGACCCCTCTCCAAACCCCACTTTTCACTCCCCACCGCATTTCCACCGACCTAATTCTTTCTCCCTCTACCACCCATGGTATCAAACCCTAACAGCGGGAACCCACCTTCTCGCAGAGTCAAGTAAACCAACGCGCAAGTACCTTCCCTGCATATCCCTCCTCCGAACTTACTGTGACATATCCCAACTCGATATACCTGCACCCCTCACACATTCGACTGAACCCGTCAAGAAACACCAAATTTTGACCTTTTCTTTCTTCCCCAATTCCGTTTCCTTCCTTGGGCCCGTTCGTCAGCCCTTATCCGCTGGAGCGCACACCCGGTAACCTGTTCCCGGGATTTGAGTTTTGGATGAGGCCGTCAGTTCTCATCCGCTGGACGCTCACGATGCTCTCCGGCAGGGCCGGACTAGGCTGGTTGTTGGGGGCGTAGTATACCCTGTGATATCATACCGTGATGTGGTGGGTGGGTAGGACCAGAGTGCCGGTGCGGGACCGTCGGTTGAGGTGAGGGAGTGTATAGTGGCGGAAAAAAACTCGTGCCATCCGGGGAGTCCCCTATCCACTTTTCTCTCCACTGGCAGCTCGCCTGCAGTCCATATATTAGCACATAACCCTTCACCCCCTATGCTCTCCGAAGGGCGAAATTAGGTAGTATCATACCAGGGGTCTAATGTTGTCCTAACTTCATTCTTGATCACGAGTAGGTTGAATCTGGCTTTCTCGGTTTATTCGCGTGCTTCCCGGGCATTTCTATAAGAGTTCTCTGTTGACCCCCCCCGAAATATCCGGTTTGAAGCTTGTGGTATTTGCGGGCGCCCTGTCGAGTTGGATTCGAGAGTGATATCTTGTGAATCTTGTCGCGATTCTCGAATACCGAAGGGGGGTGTTGCGTAGAAGGTAGGTGGATCATGACCACCCCCCCCCCCCCCCAATAGGGGAGAAAGTGAATTATATAGCGGGTCCATGTGAGAACGGCCAAATCTTCTACCCTTTCCTATTGGAATCGGGGTCATGTGGGACCCTAAAAGATATGAATGTTTTAGTCACTAGCGCCAGATTACTGGGGGGGTCGTTTACTGGCACTGTGATAATATGAGGCTGGTTGAATGGCATTGTAGATAAGACTCTAGTAGCGGTCGGCAGTTGTAGCAGATAAAGTAATGAATACATTTGACAATGGTCCAAGTACCGTAACTAGAGCGGCGACGTATTTTGCATTCACCCATCCTTCAAATCATTAAACACCACAAAAATACAGAGTCAGCAAAGTCTTCATGATATCCGGCTGGCACCTCCCTTCACCTAACCTCACTTTACCCCCGAAGCGCGACGAGGGCAGTATCAAGAAAACCCAACCAACCAATCCAGTCAGAGCGGTAAAGAAGTCACCGGACGAGAGGCAGCATTTGACACAACAAAGATACTAAAATCCAAACCTCATCCACCTCATCATCGGCAAGTCAATCCGGGGAAATGAAACCCTCATCTGATGCTGGAGTTGGAAAATGGTTTCATCAGAATATCGAGTCGTGGCCATACATACCGGTACATGACCCGAAAACAGATCACAATTCAGCTGACCGTCCGGCCAGCCAATCCATTGAACAGGGGTATTAAGGATTGGCAACGGTACGGATGATAACGGTGCCTTAATTTACACGGGCAAGGGGTAGATCACAACACCGGAATGAGCCCCCAATCAAAAATAGAGGCCATCAGGCAATCATCCCTAAGCGCGCAGTTTCACCAGGCAAAGGGGCTTAAATAAAGCAGAGGGGCCAAGCGATCTCCGCTTGCCGCTGCAAGGGTTCGCTCAACCGAACCGCACAATGGCTTGGTAACCTATTCCCGTACTGTACTCGTACACCGCGAAACGTTAGCTGTGGCAGGTATGACGTTGGGGGGCACCATTCCTGCTTTTTACTCGAGTTGGAAGGGGACTTGACACTTTCGACCACTTTCTCCTTCCCCCCTTTCATTTTCCCCCTCCCCTTACCATCACATCCCTCGCTTTCTATTTTCTCACCCAATTGCTTGTGGACGGTTTCTCTACTGGTATTCGGATATTTTTGATCTTTCGGGCTCGCCTTACCCCTTGAACGAACAAACGAACGAAGGGTAACCGGGTAGGTCAAGGTTCCGCGCGCTTCTTCCTTTCTTTGGGGGGCTGTTTCGGACCAGTCTATCGGGACGCTATCGGAGGCAACACCTCGGATAGTCAAACAGCCAGATAGCTTTTTACGAGACGATAGGACAGCTCCAACAGAGCAGTGAGCAACAGAGGGGGGAAGAACAAAAAAAAACATATAAGAAGCAATCCACCCAGCCACCGCAAATGCCTGAAGTGTAAGCCGGCCTTCCTGTTTCTCCCTTCCTTCCTACTTTCACATACTCTCGTGCTCGCCACCATCACAAGATCTGAGATCTCCCCCACTCATAATATACCCCCCCTTTCACCCTCACGCGTAATAAGCAACATGGCTATTCTGCCACCCCCTTACACTCCTCGAAAGCCCTCCCCGAGTCCGAAACGCTCACCCGATGGAAGCAGAACCCGCAGTCTCTCGGCCCGCTCCTCCAAATCTCGCTCGGACACTCCCGCCCCGCCCAAGAGGCACCGATTCACATTCGCCAGCTTACGCGGCAACTACCAACCCGAGCTGTCGAAGCGCCTCTTCCGCCTGATCAAGAGCGAGAACTACGTGATCAACGCCTACGAATCAGCCGGGCATGAGCGTCAGTCGATAGCTACCCAATTGTCCGAATGGGGCGAGCAAACTGGTGACGATGCGGTATCGGAATTGAGCGATAAGCTTGGTGTGATACTGACAGAGATCGGCGCCCAGGAGGACATTTTTGCACAGAATCTGGAGGACTATCGGGGCATTCTTAAGCAGATCCGCAACACCGAGAGTGGTGTGCAACCGAGTCGGGATCACAAGACAAAGGTCCAGGACGAGATTGCTCGACTAAAATATAAGGAACCCACCAGCTCGAAATTGGTCACCCTGGAGCAGGAGCTCGTCCGTGCAGAAGCCGAAAATCTAGTCGCCGAAGCCCAACTCACCAACGTCACTCGAGCAAAGCTAAAGGAAGCTTACGCCCAACACTTTGCAGCAGTGGTGGAACGCGCGGAAAAGCAAGCAATCCTAGCTAAGCATGGTCGACGGATGCTAAATCTACTAAACGACACCCCCGTCGTCCCGGGAGACACCCACGAACCCTTTAACTCGGAAAGACAGGCTCGACAAATCCTATACGACGCGGAGGAGGACCTACGGATCTGGACGTTAAACCTCGAAGAAGTGCCCACACAGGCACACTCCGTCGTCGGCGGCGTCCTCGACGGTAAAGCTGCCGCTACCTCGTCGCTCGCCCCACGGACGGCTGAGTTGGGAAACCACCCTGCACAGCTGGGCATCCACCCTGCGCACCGGAAAGTGAGCGGTGCGTCGAATCATTCCAACGCTGGTAGCAGCAGCAGTTCCGCAACCGCAGACCCACCATATCCGATTAGTCAGGAGGAGAGGAGGAGGAGGGAGGACATGATTGCTGCGTTCTAAGATACATCGCGAGCTACTCACTTGACCACTACCATTGTATTGTATTACTCGCTCTCTTTTTTTAAAAGAACACTTGCTTTCATTTGCCTTTTCTTTTGTTTGATGGGATAGCATGGGATGGGATGGGATTGCATAGCCTTCGGTTGTTTTTTTCTTTCTCATTTCGTTGGTTCCGTCTCACTCGCTTTGTTCAAACATACCTTTCCTTACTTGTAGTTTTCAGTAATTACTCGCCACCAGCACATTTCCGAAGAATAAACAGGACTTTTTTTCTTCACTCCTCCGGAATATATCACCCCATCGTACTATACCTGTATCTCGGTTATCAACACGGCACCAAGATATCCGCGCCCCATCATGACCATCATGGGTAGCCTCCATTCTACCCGTCCACCGCAGCCCAAACAAACAAACCATGGGTGAACCAGCACCCCGCGTGCTATGATAGTATGGCAGTATGGTGCGGGAACTATACAAGCACGATACCTGAACATGGGCCCAGATCCGGTAAATAAATCACGTAAGTGAGTAAGCTACGGTAGGCGGTTGGCCACGGTATGATATAATAATAGTTGGGGTAACTTATTGTATCCCTGACTTGGCTTTGAAAGTCCCCCCCTTCACTTCTTACCAACGCCTTTACTTTACTTTATTTTATTTTGCTTCGCTTTGTTCTCTGGGCTTTGTGATTGATTGATATTATGGCATTCCTCGGACTCTCGGGGGATGTGATGGATGGATCAATGGATAGATGGATGAATGGAAATGGGGGGTATTGGTATGGTATGGCATGATATGATTTTTTTCTTCCCCTTTTTCCATTAGAGTAGGGAGGGTACCATACCGTACCGGTACGGTTAGGGTTCTTTCCTTTCTTTCCTTCACGAGGTGAGGATGTGAGGAGGTGTCATACACGTTTTGTGGATTATCATATCTCCGGAATGGGAGTTACGGTGACTAGGGTGTGCTGGGGCTCGAAAGATTTCGTTTAAATAGTGGGGTGGGGATGTGGGGATGGGTTCGGTTCGGTTCGGTTCGGGTGTGTTGCTTTCATAGTACTGTACATTACCGGTATGATGCCCTCGAGTTGAGTTGAGCGGGTCTTGACTCCTTTCGGGAGGTGTACTGTACGGTGTGCTTTGTTGGCTGTTGGCTTTCGTTCGAGTGGTTAAATTACTTACGGTTCAGGTGTGTGTAGGTGGGGTTATGTTCCATTGTACTGTACCGGTATACGAGCCATCGGGAGGGAAGAGGAAATCAATCGTATTCGTACCGAGTAAATGGCATAGCCCGTGACAACTTGAACAATTTGGTGACATGAATTCCCGGAATAGAGGACAGCGACAAGGAACAAGAGATGACCAGAGAAAGGGAAAAAATAAGGAAAGAAACAAAAAAAAAACATATTCCCATCCTAATACAGGTATCCAATCTCAATGTTACCAATGCCCTTAAAAACACCCTTTTCCAGTCCTACTACGTTTAAGAGACGATCGGCCCGTCAAATTGTACCCGCATAGCTATAAACTAGTCAGTATCATAAAAGATCGTGGGGGGATATAATGAGGAGAACATACTAGTTGGGTAGGGGGTGAACTTGCTCCAATCGGCATTCATGTAAAGCTTGATACCACCTGCCTTGGGGATAAACTTCAGCTTACCCTCATCGCCCGGAGCTCTCCTAAAGTTCCTCAACTTCGCCAAGGTCTTCAGCATGTACGTGTTCTGGATGATATTGATATCCTTGCCGAGGCACTGGTGCTGTCCCTCTCCATGGGTGATGTACAGCTCGGTCGGTCGGTCGAGCTTGATCTCCAGTGGGTCGGGGAAGACGCTAGCATCCTTCGATGCGTAGACGAAGCTGACAAATACCTTGTCGCCCTTCTTGAGGACGACGTCCTGTCCTAGCTGCTTTATGGTTATGGCTTGAGAGTCCACGGGCTCGACATTGCGGAAGATTCCGAGGGAGTTGGAGAGACGGGTGCCTTCCAGGGTGTACTTTGTTAGAAGCTTGTCAGCTTCGGGGGTGTTGAGAGTTGAGAGACGTTGGATTTCGGCCCAATGCTTTCTGTTGTCATCTTGGAGGTAGAAATCGATCAATTGGGCGAACTATCGAAGTGTCAGCGTGGGCCCTCCGGAGCAAATGGAATGGGGGATACCTACTGCACAAGCAGAGTTGGCAACGAAAGCGCACCCACTCCACAATAGCATCCAGGCGACGTCCTCCACGCTTTTTCCAGAGTCCAAAAGCCTCTTTACAAGGTTGGAACCGTAATCCTTGAGAGATGGAGGGGGTGGCCTGATACCGGGAGCTCCTGTGAGCTTGCTCCAAACGCCAAGCGGGGTCTTGAACTTCTTGATCTCTCCAACCATGACTTCTCCGAGCTTATCGATACTCTTTTTAGCCTCGCGGCGGTGCTCCCACGATTTCGTTGGATCTGAATCGGAGAAAACAAACCAGGTCAGGTCAGTCAATGTCTTGTACAATTCCAGCTCTGAATATTGGCCATTCGGGTTCTCATCAGATTTCAATGGTAGGTAGAGTAACGATGCAGCAAAATGCAAGCAAGCCAAGTTTCCAATGCTATAAGAATTTAGCTTCCTTTTTTCTTTCGAACCGATGATAGGGAGGGGGTGTTATTACTCCCTAACGATGTCAACTTGGCTAAATGGGACTTTTCCAAGCTGGTAAACCTCCCGCTTCAAAAGCTTCAAGGTAATTTCCTCTGTATAGTCCTTGAACTGCTTCCTTGAGCCAGTGACGTCGTAGATCGCATCTCCTACGAGGTTCCTCTGCGCAGTATGTGAACTCAAATCACCAGCAAGCATAAAGTCATTCTCGTTATTCAATGCCTCCATCGATTCTCCCCACGGAACCTTGAAGTTCTTTTGATCGTTTAAAATACGCTTTAGACCAGCATGGGTAAGAATGGGGATTGGTGAGGCTGTCTTTGCTGGCGGGTCAAACGAGTACAAGTGCGATTTTTCAAACTTATCGAATATCTTGCGGCTTTCGGTTGGCGTGTAGAATGGCTGCATGGCGTACACAGAGTTGTACTTGAAGTACGATGGGAAGGCGTTCAGGATCAAATGAAACATCTTAGCCCCCCCGAGGGTATCGTAATCTTGAGCTACTTCTGTGATCCCCCAGTTGGTCAAATTGGCCGGAGTGTAGTCCTAATTTTTGTAAGCCTTTGTAGGGACTGAGTAGCCCCTCCCTTCAATGACTTACTAGGGTCAAGTGCCGGTCGCTGCGGACCAATGTGACGGCGTCGGAAAAGACTGCACGTGTAACGGTATATGGAGCGCCTATCATTCAGTGAGCAGGTGGCCTTCGGTAACCGGGTTCTAGAGCCCTTACAAAGCCCCATTCCAGGGTCCATTCTGGGCTTAGTGTCTTCCAAAAACATTCCGGGATACATTTCCACCATATCAGGGTGGTCATAGAGCTTCCTCAGCGTATTTGCGACATAAGGATCGGGGTTGATGTCCTCGAAGGTCTTGTGCTTCTTCAAATCGAAGAATGCACGGAATTCGTTTAATGAGGCAACCTGCCATTTCCGGGCTTGAATAATTCCCAGAACCTCTACAGGCTTAAGGATCTCGGGAACAGTGTTCGCTCCAAAGGCTCCTATTTTTTCACGTCAATCCAACCCGCAATACCCAACATCGTATAGATACACTTACCAGCCGGATCCTCAATACTCTCCTTGAGGATCTTGACAAGATCGTCATCGCTGAAAGCACCGGTTCCATCAGCGCCAGTTCTCTTTAGGCCACCGAAGGTCCGCTTCGCGGGATCCTCTGCAATGCCTTTCTCAAAGATCTTGAGACCTTGCAACAACTGGGGCACTCCAATGGTAGTAGGGTCTTGTCCTGGGAAAATTTTCCCAAAGAAATCCTTGGTCCAGGCATCGTCACGTTTGGAAACCCCGGAATGGAAACGGTAAAGAAGATTGAATTCGCAAGAGACCTGATTCCCAACACCTCTCGGGGTGCCCTCTCCATCAAAAGTTTTGTCAATCTCTACGCGGGGATCAAGAGTCCACGTAGAGTCGGAATGATTGAGATTCGCAATTCCGCGGATATAACTAAATAACGGAGGCTATCAGCAGTGAAATTTCACTCTCTTGTCGGGTGTTGCAGTACTCATGCAAACTGATATTTACGTAGAGACCATTGGTGATCCTAATAAAGTCTCGGGTTAGCGCTCGCTGTAGATCTACCGGGGATGGTGTGGACAGGTCTCGGTAGAAGACCACTCACAATCGCGCAGTTTGGAAAAGGTCGTTATCCAGCTTCGCCAGATTCTTGGCCTGGGCCTCTGGAGTGTCGGTGGTATGCGATCTAGGCAATGAAAAACGTCCGTTTTCATTAATTGCCTTTAATGTTTTCGCTGCGTAATTGTGGAAGCGAGAGTACATGACCAAGAGGACACAAATTCCTGGGGGAAGACCGAGAAGCCTCTTCTCCGAGAAGGTGTCTGGTTTGATCAAGCCATCCTGCATTGTTCGGATTTGGTCTTGCTCTTCTTGGTTGCTACCGTAAAGGGGTGCAAGATCGAGATATGAGGATGTCTCACTCTTTGCGAAATTTTCTCGATCCGTCCGGAAAACATCTGGTCTCTGTCAGCGCAGGAAAAAAAGAAAACATTATACAGACCCCTAGGGGACCATTGCTTACCGTGGATAATTATCGAAGCATGGTAAAAGAGTACACTTGAGATTCCGGCGGGGTTTTGTTTGAAATTGTCCCCTCGAGCCATGAGCACTATACCAGGAGTCAATAGGAGCGGGTATCTTTCCGGGTTGATTCACGTACGGTCAAAGAGCAATCCAGGATCCGGTTTGGCTCCATAGAGCTTCTTGTCTTGACGGACTGTCCGTGCATATTCCGTGCCAGCCTTCCCGAGATCGGGATACATGATGTTCTGCGGATGTTCAGCATACTACTCCACTCTCACGGCCGCTCGGGAAAACTAACATTGTAAGAGCCATCTGCTTGACGATATTGATACTTATCACCTACGTAAGAAAGGGGGGGATGCTGGAGCGAATCCCATAGGGTATCGATAATTGTGCTTGTGAGCTTCTTTCGGTTGGCCGAATTCTGTGGTAATGATGCCACAAGCCCGATGAGCCGTTCCATCTACCGATGAGAAACATATCATGTTAACATTTCGAAAGTATTCACATCATCGCGGGAACACCTATGATTTGAGAATGAGTATACTGACGACCAACTTCCTATCATCAACTGGTCCTTTTGACGCCTTCTGAACACCCGTCTCGAGCAACAGTTTCAAGTCTTCTGGTATTTTCCCACCAGAGGCTTTGATATCCTCCGCGATGCCGGTGTAAGTGATCTCCTGGGTAGCCGCACTTTCGTCTCCATATTCAGCGTTAGGGTTCGCGGAGGAACCACCCCCGAAGAGTCCGAGAAAACTCATTTTGATCTGTTCCGAAGGGGAATAAGGTTGCAATAGGAGTGATTTGGTATCTCGGAAAGGCTGTGAGAAAAAAAGGTCAATTTTGCGGTTTTCTAGAGGATATCTCGACCCTAATATGTACTCCTTACCTCTCTTGCTTATATCCTAGGGAACATCAATCTTACCAGGAGTGGTCTTTAGCCAGTTCAACCACGAGATCAGCCGTCAGTACTCTGTTTTCAGCTGCTTATTCCTTACTTTCTTTTTTTTTTTTGCCCATTTTTACTTTTTTAATTAGGAAACTAGCAGGAGAAGGCCGTACAGCATAAAATATAGCGCTGCTGCCAATTCGCATCGAAGATCGATCTTCGCACGATAGGTGATAGTGACCCCTCACTTTCTATTGGTGGTCTTGCTACCTATAGTCACAAGTAACCACACGGGAGAGATAGGTCGTGGAGGATAGCATTTTCCTATCCAGTTAGACACGAGATGGCTAGAGCTGAGCTACTGCTGGCATAGGCATCTCATGCATGTGCAAGGCAGTATGGGGGAGAGAATCATGACTGGATCGTTTCACCAGAGTTCGGAATCCCTTTCTTCCCGACAAATTGCATGGCTCGTGCCTTAACTCCTCTAAGTGCAGAGGAAATCCAACAATGGGCGGCAATTGAGCTGAGGCCATTCAATCCTAGGGACCCAAAGCTTTTTTTTTTTTCCTCCAAGGTAGAGCACCTTCCCTTGCGGCACTTTGGCAGTTACCACCATATCTTCTTCTCCCGAGGCCATTCCAAATCTGAATGTGAGAGGGTTCCTGTATGAAGATCCTTTTCTCCGGGAGTTTTACTCTCTTTGAACTTTATAGAGAAACACATGACGCAGCGATGGGTACCTGTATCCCGGGGCGCTTGCCTCTTGTGCTTACTCAAAATAACAATAGAGCGGGGCGGTCACCAGCGGCCCCGAACGGAGGCCGCCCCTGTTGGAAATGGGGTGAAAGCGATTGGCCACAAGTAGGCTGCCGACTCTGGGCTCTCCGGGCCGAGGCGTGTGTTTTCGTTAGGAAACGCAGCCCAGATCACTATATGGTTGATATAGGTTCCGAAGCATTGGCGGAGACGAGAAGGCAAGGTATATCCCAGCACAGCAAACCCCAGTGCGTTTTCTCTGGTCCAGAAGCAACCGGAAATGTGTGGAGAACCGATGGCCTGCCAACTTCTTGACGGCCGCTTGCTACTTGTGGGTGATTCAGTTTTGTGAAGGTATTGAGTGCGACCCTACCTACGATCTGAGTCGGCGCGATGCGACTCAAATTCGTTCAGCCTTAGGTGTCCCCAAAAGCTAGTTCAAAACGGGAAACCTGTATTACACCGCCAAGAAGCCATCTACGTGTACTGTACCGTACCTGTACTTGTATACTGTTGCTTATTGTGAGAGTGTGCTACCGGCACTGTCCTCGAGTGCCGACGCCTCTGTCTACCTAGCGCCGATGTCGGGGATTATTGAGGGATAAGTTACCTACAATAAGGTAGCCTCTCCCCTTCTTACAATCAATGGGCCGTTGAGAATCTTAGTGCAGGCTACGGTTAACTTGAGGCCATTCCGTGAGCGGCTGATCTGTACGCTTTAACTTACCCCCCAAAGCAGGCTCTTGGCGGCTTCGATAAGAAGAAACACGAGCACTGCGCAGTACTACGCTCGAGTAAATCGACGAACTTATTACTGTATTATATATGTATCTGGTCTTGGTAGGCCAGCATGGAACGATGGATCTGCGACCGCTTGACCAAGGAATTTTTGGCGAGGTTCCTCCGCAGCTGACCGCCCGCGTCATTCTGCACATCAGAACTTGTGGGGAAGCCATCGCCGTTTTCGTACTGTAGTGAAATTTCTAAGACACCGGTTACTCATTAAATCCCCGGTTGGTTACACCACCCTCCCCCCCCCCCCGATACTCGAGTACGAGTACAGCACTTTTTATCGAGCTCGAAAATATCCTCTAAATCTTGGCCCGGATCATTTATTCGTTCCGCTCTCAATTGGAAGAGCGGGGGGAGGTTCATGCACCAAGCGTGAGATATCGAGTACCGCACCAATTGAGCAGCGGGAATCGGTCAGTGAGGGAAAGGAGGGGGGCGTAAAGAAAAGAAAAGAAAAGAAAAAGGAGGAAAAAAACCCCAATATTGATCAACCGGCCGGTAATAATGGCACAATTCCGGGACACCCACAGAAGGCTAATTTTGTTTCCGCCTTTTGGGCTCCTGCAGACCTTCTCTAGACAAGGTCGGATATGCTTGTAACTGTACTGCACCGTACGGTACATGAACAGCTGAAAGATTGCCTTTCGACCCGAATAGGCTTTTTTTTTCTTTGCTTTTAGCATTCGCAACTCGGGTATGTCAGTCAGTCATGGGCAGAAAATCGTGGTATGGCAAGCTGATAGAGAACTCCTCCCTTCGGAGATCCATCCTTCCGAGGATTGACTGACCTACCCGTTGACATTCCACTACTTTTCCCTGCGAAGGGTTTCTTCCAATTGGGAAACCATAATGTGAATTCTTTTATTAGCATCCCCGCCGGGTCTTTAGCACTTCTATCTCCTCCTCCATAGCCTTTTCCGGTCTTCTGATATTCTAGCTTTTTGGGAGAAAAATTGAGCTCCTCGAACCAAACCCCATCCCCAACTCATACTTCAAACTATGGCAACAGAACAGCCGACCGAGAATGGCAGCGCCAAAGCCCCCACTGTTGCTGAGGCCTCTGCAGCGAGATCTCCCTCTCAGCGCACTACTCCCAAGAAGCCAAAAGTTTCACGTCTTGTTCTCTGCTTCGATGGTACAGGAAACAAGTTCACTGGTGATGCCTCGGACACCAATATCGTGAAGATATATCAACTGCTTGCCAGGGGCACCAAAGGTCAATTTCACTACTACCAACGTAAGTTCCTTTCTCCCCAAGGGAAGGATCCCTCCTAAGAGTCGAACACGTCTAACCCTAAAAAGCCGGTATCGGGACCTACGTTACGGGGACAAATAGCTTCACCCCGAAAATATGGAGCACATTCACAGACTACATCACGCAAACACTAGACGAAGCTCTAGGAATATCCTTCGCAGACCACGTAGTCTCAGGCTACAAGTTCATAATGCGTTACTACACCCCAGGTGACGATATCTATATCCTTGGCTTCTCACGGGGCGCCTACACAGCGCGATTCCTGGCACAGATGGTGCAATCCATCGGCCTCCTGTCCAGGGGTAACGAGGAAATGATAAACTTCGCCTGGGACACATACGCAAAGTATGAGCGGCGGCGTGAGGACCGTGACCCCAAAGCTGAAAGCTTCATGGAGAATTTCCGCGACACCTTCTGTCGGAAAGATGTGACAATCCGCTTTTTAGGACTCTTCGACTCCGTGAACTCAGTTGGTAGCTTCGAAATTCCCGGACTGCGTCGTAGCTTCGACAACATCTCCATCCCGCCGGCGATTCACGTACGCCATGCTGTCTCCATAGACGAGCGGCGGGCAAAGTTCAAGCCAGCGCTCTTCGACGATAAGCGTGGGCACGACATCAAGGAGGTCTGGTTTCCGGGGAACCACGGTGACGTTGGCGGCGGGTGGGTACCGGACAGCAACGGGCATCTGCTGAGCGACATACCCTTGGCCTGGATGATAAACGAAATGAAGAATCTGCCGAACGTGGAGAAACCCCTCGCCTGGCTCGAAGAGGCAGGGAATATCCCCCACCACGACCCAGTGCAGAGCCCGCACGTCGCGCGTACTGCCGTATTGGGAAAGATACACGACGCACTGGCATTCGCAAAGGGCTTTACCTTTACCAACGTTTTTGGCTGGTGGCTGATAGGTCTCCTTCTCCTCCCACCCCCTTACGCCAAACCGTAAAACCGTATTAACCTGTGACAACAGAATGGATACCCATATTCTCCCGTCGCGAGCTTGAGGATGACAAGTGGGTCTCCCGGCGCATCCCGCCCAACGGCGGCGAGTCGAGGGACCTGCCGTCTGGCGCGACTATACACGCTAGCGCGCACGTGCGCGAACTCGAGGACCCGAAGTACCGTCCCAAGAATACCAACTACAGGTCGGCCATCGGGCCGGGACAACAGGCCCCACGCAAGAAGGAGAGTAGTTGGCGGACTTGGCAGAATGATCTTGTCGGGAAGCAGTGGAATAGCGTGGGAGTGCACGAACGGGAGCCGTTGTTGAATGGGGGTGGGAATAGTGCCACTGCTTAATTTGGGGAAGTTTCCGGGAGTGTGGGTGGGGGGGGAAGTAAAGGCTTGATTTTATTGGTTTTTTTATTTGTCAACTATAGTGATGTAAATCGAGAGAGTTATGATAGCTTACTACAATATCATATGAGGATCACAAAAAGTCACTCGCTATGCTAATTAAGTCTTTCATTTTTTTTAAAAAAAAATGGGGGGGTGTGGGGAACCCCCCCAACCCCTCAAGCAAGTGACCCCCAACCCCAGTCCCCGCAGCCACAAGCTATCGTATCCTACGGCAATTGATTTACTATACTAAAAACACCATCACCAAGAACCAACACAACCCCCGGAGGAATAGTCCCCACATAGCTGCCACTCATACGTAACAGGCAAAGAACGACAATGCCCAAAGATTAGACCCCCAGAATTAACAGACACCCAAACGGCCCCAAGAAAATTGGTCACACACCCTCTCAACCCCTGTATTCGGGCGCTCCCCGCTCGCCAACAACCCGCACAAGGTCCATATACATATCATTCATGCATAAAAACACATACATACGTACATACATACGTACATACATCCTCCCTTCCTTCCTTCCTTCCTTCCTTCCTCCTTCCTTACGTATGATACTTCCCCCGTCCGCCACCACAACCGCCAATCGGCACTTGGGTTAAGCGGAAGGGTGGGAACACCATGCGTAATATCGAGAATATAGTTGCAAGGCGTAAAATACAATCACCTCCTCACCCCCGCCCCCCCTCCCGTCCCGCAATCCCATCGCTTCTATCGTTTTGTGTTCCCAGAGCCGGCGGACCAAACCTTGATATATTGGTTGCTGTACCGTGTCGAGGCTGCTTTTTCGCTGCGGGCGGATAAAAACCGAGTGGAGTGGGGCGCTACGGTGGGAGAGTAATTTCCAAGGGATGGATCATGACATAGTGATTTCCAATCAAGCTACCCTTAATAAATTATGTGCGTGCGGTAAAGTGCTGCAAGTATAGTGCCGCGGTGTCCAATGAAGAGGGGGGTGATTAATCTTTCTCACATTCCAAGATCGTAAATCTTGTGCGACGTATTATAGATTTTCCCCATCCTTGTTTGCCGCACGGTACTTGCGTGCCTAGGATGTGTCCTTCTTGACCTCTGGCAGAAAATACGGCATTTTTCCGGATTTTCCGAGAATGGGATATTTTGGTAGTGCGCTTTTTGGATATAGATTGCCCCCCGCTATTTGGGCCGAGGCTTTTGAATGCTGGTGGAGAGAATAGTACAATTTTCATGAAAAACGGCAATTCTCCTATATTGCCGAGCGGGACCCAAATTGATATAAATAATGGTGATGTGAGAGGGAGTGAGGGGGATCCTGGGGTGGATCTACCGGCTGTGGGGGCAAGGATGAATGAAGGTATCTTCAATGCGCCCATTGGCAGGAAAAGGCTTTCCAAGTATATCTCGTGATGGCATGCCGGAATAGTAGAATTAGATCCAAACAAGGCATCGCTGCGGCGCTTTGTCCCCTCTTTTCTCTTTTGCTTTCGGGGAGGGGGTAATGCAGAGACATGCTAGGGCGCTAGCTGTGGGGTTGTAACATGTGAGATGCCGTCTGGTGTCCAATGATGAAAGGGTGTGGGAGGAGGAAGATGGTGATTAAAGGTTGGGAAACGGTAGTAACTTAGGTTCTTACTCCCCTCCCCCCAAGTCCGCTCAGGATTTCTCGGCCCATTGCGGATATGGTTAAGAATGGGGGTCTGGAAGCTTGGTGATGCTTTTGTGAATTGACAAATCGGATATTTTGGTTGGGCAAGGTTCCATTGACCGAGCCTTGGCTGCGCGTTAAGGGATTTGCGCAGAGATCCTAGATGTGAGGAAAATGTTGTTCTGGACCAACCAGATTGCTAGGATTTGATTCGGGGTGGGAAATCGGAAATCCGTGTCTCTAAGATCCTGCTTCCTCATTAAGGTTATACTGTCACCTGGACGTTGGGGGGCTCACAAAAATATAACTAAGCACGAGGAACTGCATGATAATCCAAAATGGCAGGGGTAAAAACTGAGGACGTGGAGCACATTGCCTTAGATTTCCGAGATCGGGAATCTAAAGCCTCCAGCTCCTCATCTCATTAAATTGAATATCAGCATCTGTAAACCGGCCATCCAGAGCACCCATAACCTCGGCTTTCCACCCATCAACTCTTGGTTCAGCTTCTTGAAGAAGAGACGCCTCGAGTTGCCCTTGGTGGTGGCAAATAACCACCCGATACTGCATAAAGTTGTTTTCCTCAGCCCGCTGTCATAGAAAGCTTTTCCCAGAGGTTTGAGAAATACGAAGCTCACAACGCCCACACGAACGAGGGGAAAGACTCACCATTCGGGGCCTTAGTTTGGGTTGGCTTGCGGGGGAGGATACCTATTAGGAAACAATTCTTTGGGGCTTATCTGGAAGGGCTTGCTAGATTTCCCCCTTAAATCCGTTCATATCCGAGATGCAATTGAAGATGGAACCTCCAGACAAGATCTTACCCAGTGTGCATTGCTGATTCCGATCCGTACTCGCTTAGAATTGACAAATGCACCAAACCGAAGACGTCAGGCAGTCCCTACCACAATGCCGCACCAGCGAGGATTGCAATTGACATATCTAACGAGAATCACAGAAATGGTGGGCAGCGGGAGCGGTGTGCACAATGCTCCGATGCTCCGCCGACCGCCCATTCTTGGCTACCGGCGCTCTGAATCACAGGATGCCGCCGAAGCAACTATCCCTAATGCGTCATTCATCCCTTGCGCTCTCCCATCAGCCCGAACTACCGTCTTCAAGGGCGGAGGAAAGCGCTTTACACGGTAATACAGTGGGCCCGAGCCACCGAAAATCGCTCAGGCTAAGGATTCATGACGGGTAAGGAAAAGGAGAAAGCCTCTTGTCCTACCTGCCAGATAAGAAAAAAGAAAGGTTGACTTGGGTAGCCAGATCAATAATGGGTGGAAATTTGAGAGCCGTGACCAATGCGATCTAACCTGCGGTACTGTTATCTAGAGGTCCCGCCCATCACGACGAGTAAATGTCGCAATGCCGGTATAGTACGGTAGTGATGCATTGGAACCCTCAATCCTATATGCGAGTTTATCATCAGACGCGGAACCAGAGGTCTTCTCTTGTCGCGCCCCCCTGCTCTCCTAGTTTTTCGGTCCAGGCACTCGCACGGTAGTACGGATCTCCACAGCTATAGCCACACCCGGCTAAGGGCATACGAGACTTGAGGCCAGTACTTCCATTAGCACCGGGGTTTTCAGGACAATGCTTTGTGAATATTGGCCAGAAACTGGGTAGAGACATCATTATTATGAACTTTGACCGACGAATTCAGGTTGTTGATTTGAGGCCAGATGAAACCCCAGAGCTAATCGAGGAAATATAGCGAAAGCACGAAGAGCAAGTTGGCTCCTTCAATAGGGGGAAAGCAAACCACAAAATGAGGTAGGGAGGCTAACGAAGCCTTCGCCGTCTAGGGAGAACACGGCTCTTTCCCCGTTATTGTCGTCGTCCTTGACGACGCTCATCACACTACACCCCCGGTCATCACCAGCCCTCCCGAAGCTCCTGCGTATGCTCGCTCACCCAAGCAGATGGCAAAGATGAGAAGTGGCTTTGGCATATTTTGCTGGTTAGGGAAGGCTAAGCAGTCTTGAGCTCTCCGGTGTGGCTAAGCCAACCGGCCAATGTAGGCATCAAGAATAAGCTATATGGTAGTACCTCTATTGATTAATCTCGAACCCCTTTCTTTCTTCCAGACGGAAAACCCGGGCCCAGGGTACGTTCTGCATTGTTCGTACCCAGCGCTGAGTGGGGCGTGTGGTATAGTGTTGAAGCCACCCCGAGTGAGGAAAGGCAATAATATGAGGCAAATTGTTTCTTGTCTCCCAACTTCAGCCGGGGTCCTCAAACAATTGGCAACTGTATCAATTGGCTCCATGCAGGTAACATTACGGGCCAGCGTGTGTAGAATGCGTTCGGGCGCATAAATCCCCAAGGCAAATGTTACCGCACCCTGATACTCCATGGTACTGATAGGCTACTCACAGGTGCGACAATCTCACAACAAACACGATAGCTATGGTGTCGACTGGAGCTCTGGACCACCCCCTCTTTCATCGTGCAAGTTTTCAATAATCCGTTCGGGCACACATACCTTTCTCAGAATAATGCTAGTGGAACGCCATGGTTCACCTGAGACCCAAATCTGCAGAGGGGCCTATGGTAGTAAATTGGCACCCTTTTAACAATACCACCACAAACAATCTCTGTAACTCGAAACCTATGAATAGTTTTACGCGGGCTGTCTCCGGCATCTGTCTCGGAATTGCAGTGAGTTGATGTATAATGCAAGAGCAGTGATGATTTAACGAACTGCAGCAGAAGTCGAGATAAGCTTTGCCGATGGAAGAACCCTGGTTAGTTGACGTCATGAGTCTTAGGAGCCGACAATACCACGAGGAACAGCAACATTGGTTGCCTATCACTTGCAATACCGGCGTGATTACTCATAGAAAGGCCAGAATGGGGTCCAACCCCATAAACACAAACCAAAACATCACGATCCTGCCCGGCACAATCAACTTGGAGGCTCATAAGTGTGTCGGGTTGGCCTTTGTGGGATAAAACACCAAAGCTGGCACCCTGCCAGTATAGTCATCGCACGAACACAGCGGCACCATACCACTCCTAAAAACATGAGACACACGAGATGCGGAAGCGAGCAGGTCGAGCGCTCAAGCTCTTGCGTCCCCAAAAGCCCCCGGCTTTTCTCGGCCCTTACCGCCCCATCATTTCAACTGCGGGGATCGGTAAGGCGACTAAGAAAAATATTTCAAAATATTTCGAAAATTAGTGTAGACACCTGAAGAAGAGTGTCGCAGGTTTTGACTCTCTCCCTTGTCCGTTTCTGTTTGGAATAGGTGAATCTGGGGATACGGAAAAGCTGTAGTGATTCTGTTTGAATCACCAAGGAGTTCGCGGTATTCCCAGAAAATTTTGGGAATCACGGGAAATAGCGAAGAATGCAGTGTGGAGGGTCTCTCCTTGGTTTAGGATTGGATAGGATCCGAAGTTTTCACTTGAAATGTGAATTGTGAGTACGGTGTTTCGATGAGGGCCCTCTTTGAGTGTTAGCCTGCTTTTCTTGTCTACCGGTATGTTCCTCATTTGGGTCTGTCTAGCCTGGATCGTTCCCATTTGCCACGAGCGTAGGGTATCAGACCCCATCAAGTGCCCGCCATGAAGCCTAGGTCCGTAGAGCTTTTGGCACTTTCTTACCGCAAGAACTCGAATAATTGGACCTGGCGCTAAGAGGTTCAATTAAGGTGTGACATGCCAAGAAGTGTTATGCAATATCAGTTTCAGATATTAACAAATGTCATTTTCTTCGTAAAATACATCATGTTCATCTTCTCCCTCATCTAATTCAACCTCTTCCTTCTCTGATTCTTCCCCCTCTCACCAATCCTGAAGTCCCTCAATTAGGTAAGTGGAATCAATTCCTTTTACAGATATTTCTTGATCAATGGCACCGCTAATTGGAAGAGAGATGCCTAGAATCCGGAATGCCTTTACCACCACCTCCATCCGATCCCGGCAGAAGCGCTCCCATGGCTCCCCGACCGCCCAAGTAGTAAGTACCCTCCTCCTCCCTATCATGCTTCCATTTAGTCGTCCTCCTGCTAATACTATTTGCTCCTCCTCTGCCTCCACCTCATCTAACTTCTCCTCAAGCACCTCCTACCTCATGGTTAGTGTTTTTTTTTTTTAATTATTATTAATATTCTGGAGGTAAGCCACGTACTCTTAATTTTTCTTTAAAAGGACGATTAATTGAAACGTCAAGAGGTTGTACCAAAGAGGTACAGCCTCCCGGAACCATGCTAACGATAATATCATTAGCGGAGAAGGTATCGAGGACCTCTTCGGTCTTATGTGCGCCGAAGAGGTCCAACACAAGAAGGGTTGGCCAGTTATCTAGAACTGGAACAAGCTGCTCATCCAACCATTCAACAACATTGGACGAGTTAGCGTAGGCTTTAGGGTTGAACTTTACAACAACATGAGGATCGTAGCGTTGTTTTTCAGTAAGTATCGTCGGTCCTATCCCCTGTCCCCGAAAGAAGACTAATGGTTTTACACATGGTACACTATCAGCAAAAACGGTGAGCTGAATAGTAGCTTGCCATTTGCCCCAACCAGACTGGGAACTCTGTGCCCATATCGTCTTAGCTCCCTTCTAGTTATAGGTTCTCCCCTCCAAATATTCAAATGGTAGGGGAGTTTGATCCATATTAACTATATTTGATAGTTTATATCGACCAACCTCCTCAGGAACATCGCCAGCATCCTGGCTGCTGCCAGGTCATATTTGTGAGTTCTTCTGATTGAATCTCATCCAACTTAATATTGTACCGCTAAAGTCACTTGGGAGTTTAGTGGCGGTATTGGTCACGAAACGCAGGCTGACTTGGTGGAAACTAAGGAATTGCTGAAACCATCCATTCGAGAAGCGGAAAGAGGTACGTGGCTCCCCTGGGTAATGCTGTATAAAGAGCTCTTTACTAACACGTCTGAACCAACCCCAGCGAATGATTCTTCCTGATGCACGACGATATCGGAACTTTTCATACAGTTCCCTTTCTAGCATTTCCCACTTTCATGGTCGTCCCCCTCCTGGGACTCGGTACTGTTCAAGGCTGAGCTCTTGAAACTTTCCTTCTTTTTCTTCATTTCTCCAGCGTGAAAGGTTTGTCTGCAGTACCTTAAAGCGGGCTGCTGTTTCTCCCCGTGTTGGTGTTCGAAGTTGGGTGGGTCCGGCTGCAATACTTGGGGTAGCCCAATATGATAATACTCGTAGCTTATAGCTAACTTTGTAGGATCAATAGGGGATTTCGACACATGGCGGTGTTGCTCGTAGAGCTTCAGCAAGTTGTTTCCTTTTCGGCCCCGGTTTTTTCTTTACTCCAGCATAGAATCGTTCACTTGATAATGCTGGCATGATAGGATGAACTGGAACACGTCTCATTTGATTCAGAGCCATAAGTTGATAGAGTAGATAGTTGGAAAATAAAGTAGATTTTTCTCTCACATTCACACTGTGACAGTTTGTTTACATTTCTCTCTTTCTCATGCTTCAGTAATTGAGGTTCAAGATCACAGGTCAGAGCATATGATTGATCGTCTAAAACATTCTTAAATTGGTATCCCCCCCCATATCCGAAACACATACCTTAATTCAACCTCTTAGCGCGAGGTCCAATTATTCGAGTTCTTGCGGTAGTCTTTGCCCTAAAGACCGGGAGCGAGTGGTTTTGGTACGGGGGTGGGTTATGAATGTATAATACAGTATACTCGAGTGGAGCAGGGGTAGTTGCCCTTCCTTGTGCATGGAGTCTCGGAACGCTGGAAGAAACATGCGTTCCGGCTGGCGGCCGCAGGCGAGCGATCGGTAGTGGCCGGCGGTGGTCGAAATGTGTTTCGGTTCTCTACAGGTAGTCCTTACTTTACTGAATTCATTAGCTCCAGTCTCGATAAAGCTATGGTACCGTATTAACTTGAATAAGAGCAACACATCTCAGGACGTCTGACTTGCCTATTTTGGTAGGGACGGGAGAAAATACCAGCAAAATAAAACTACGCGTTACCAAGAGGGGAAACCTAGACGTCCCAAGCGGTGTTGCTCTTATTCAAGTTCATACGGTACTGTATCCCATAGATTGTATAAGTAAGTTAGTAGTGGGCTACGCCAAGAAGGGCACTAATCAAAACTGGATCCCTACGAAGCCCACTAAACCATTTTGCCTAGCATCATGTCTACCGTTTTGGCCTGTCGATTGAAACCTGAGACCTAAACCCTAGTCGATATACCCGGGTAACTCGGTGAGTAAATCTGCTCGTAGGTATGCACTAAAAGTGGCCCACTCCAAAGAGAATGCGGTTTTGGATATAACATATGAGGGTAAGTTTCTAGAAGCAATATTTACCATATCGTATCATAGCAATTTTCATCACGCTAATACATGAACACCCCTGCTCTCCGGAACGCTAAAAGTGGGCCACTTTTTCAACGGACTACGGTAATCTATGGTATACCGTGGTGACTGTCTTCTCGTGCTGCACTGTACCATTGCTGACTAACCTTTGATCCCTGCTCTGTACTCGTACTTGAATCTTATCGCAAGAGTAATGAATTCATGATCTACCCTTGTACCATCCTGGAACAAGTACCGGTACTCGAGTACCTGTACTGCTACGAGTAAGATCAATGAAACAGGGCAAAAATGGGCTGGGTGTTTGAGACATACGCCATGATTTGCCCTTGTCACATCACGATTAAACTTTTCAAAGCCCCCGAGCCTGAGCACGGTCTCATATGCACCCGAGTACCAGTGCTGTACGAGCATCCTATCGTACCAGACCCGTGAATTTCAAGATCATGACTGACACCTTGGCGCCAAGAGCAGGCTATTTTGGTAGGCCTTGGCATTCGCGAGTGGCTAGTGTTTGACCAAAGTATGACAGGGTACCGGTAAATTGCGATAGCTTTATCCTGTTGAAAATCCAGCACGAAACCCCAAAGACTGGGTGATCGTGCGCTTCCCAGGGTTCGGCTATTGAAGTCAAATGTTAGTCATAAAGATGGAAGCTCAAACATGCTTCTCCGAGGGGGGAAACTCTCAATGGTGAACACAGTCCAGTGCATGATGGCTTGTCTTTGTCTTTGCTTTTTCCTCAGCTGCGTGGCAGTGTCATTACTTGGCGCCCCGCTTGACTCATGATCATGGTGAATCTTGGTTTTCAACTATGCCAGCAAGACGGATTCTTGAAAGTGCTCTACGCGTGGTCGCGTGAACGACGCGTTACTCCGCCTCAATCTATTTTCAAGCCTGGTCTGGCGCGATAGTTACAAGTATAAGAGCGCTCCGTCCCGGACTTCCTACACGGCACCTTCGACATAATCGGGAAACTCGCAATCGCCGCAAAATGTCTACCCATCTACTCTCACTCCCGGCGGAAACGCTAGACTCGATAACCGCTTATCTTCCCCATCCTATCGATGCGCTGAACCTGTCCAAGACCTGCCGCTATTTCAACCAGCACCTGAGCATGCAGCATAACAACAAGTTCTGGTACACGATGCTCACCGGCAGTAGGTGGAGGTACGGACTTAGGCCCCTACCTGATTGCGAAACTGGCTGGGTCCCAGGTGGAAGTTCGCAATTGGTGTATGACCCTGTCCGGGACTACAAATCCTATGTTCTGCGGGCCTTGGCACGGAACGGGTGCCAATTTTGCCTAACGTCCATGCAGCACCCCCTCAACAAGACAAACCGAGATTGGTGCGAGTGCCAAGTATATGGGTTTAAGATTTGCATGCGATGCTTGAAGGAACACAATATCTGTAGGACATCCCCGCCTCCTCTTCCCCCCTCGAGTGAACCATACTCTAACAAAGGCTCCAACAGCCATAAGCAAATTCCGGGGCCTAGGCCTAGACATAACCACCAACCCGCCTAAATCCAGCTCCGTAAAAATCTTCTACCTAAAACTCAGGCGCGAGATCTCCATGACCTACTACTGGAAATTCGATATCGAATCGCTCTGCATCGCGCAGTTCGGAATAGGTCTAGGGAACCTGCAGCGACGGAGGGAGGAGGAAAAGCGGGCCGTAGAAGCCCGCAAGAAGACGAACCCGAGCCCAACGCGGAAGCTCCGCGACCAGGCCAAGTCAAACCTCGCCGAGTCCGTGTGGGCCGTCTGGAACGAGGAGGTGTACAGGCACCCCCGCGAGCGCTGGGGCAAGGACCTGACGAAGGAGCAGCTCCTTGCCTGGCTCTTCCTGCGACAGGAAGACACAGAGCCGCAGGGTGCCAACGTCACTGGGACTCTCTTCCGCTACCTCAAGCCCATCCGTGGCAAGGCCACTTTTGCCGCGAAGGACCAGGAGTGGTACGACCTTGTAGCTCGGGAACTGCTGGAGTTGCTGAAGGATCGAAATTACGCCGAGGACGGATATCGTAGGCTTTCGTTTTCCTGGCATTTGAAGAGGATCACAGATATCTATGAACAACTCCCGTTTGATGATAGGCCGGACTCCTATCAATGTTGGTATGAGCATCCCAACGGGGAGTTGGTCTACCAGTATGAGTTACCGGATTTGCTATCGCATATGGAGGAGGAGCATCCGGTATTCTATTGGTCTTCTGATGAGTGGGGGGGGTTGCTCCCGGCAGCTTAGCCTAAGATCGAGCTTGGCATCTTCCTTATTTTTTCTTATTTTTTGTTATAAAGGGGGTGGGGGTTATATACATTATGAGGCTTATGAATATCATCTCTTTCTAACCATTTTTCTCCATTTTTCCTTTTTCTTGAGGGAAATTTTTAATGTCCCTTTTCTGCTTCCTCGGCTGTTTCCCTTTATCACTGGATTTATCGAGCGAGATTTCCTACACAAGTATTTGTCTTCCAAGTTAGTCGGTCAGAATCAATTATCCAAACATTGTAACGCAGTCCCATTTGAAAGCCCATTACAAAGATTTCTCCCTCTACCGTGCCAGATCAGTCAGTGCTCCTAGCCGCCCTATGGCCCTATGGTAACGGCAGGATAGCTTCCCGAGGGACCGGACCGGACGGCAGCGGCGGGTATGGGGTTTAGAAGAGGGGTTGTGGAAGACTGCCCGGAGCGGGAAAGACGAGTGAGCTGGTGGAACGGACCTAAGGGTATATTAGATGGTTGTAGGGGGTAATGAATGACTAACAGCGTTGATGGCACTGGACTGGAGGGGCTTACATAGGATCGCAGGGGTGGTACCGTCCAAAGGGGGGATGACGGGGGCGACATGGAGCTGTACGAGTGATCATAAGTGATCACCCCTATAGGACCTATGTGACGCTCGATCTTTCTTATCACCCCTCCGGGGTGCCCTTGCATGATATGACAAAACACGGACCACGATTGGCCGTCCTTCCAGCCCCACCCTCCTGCCAAATGCCTCCCGAGAAGGCGAGAAAACCGCACGCCATATATCCCACCCTGCATCCAGGAATCCGAACCCCACCAAAGCAGTCAAATACGATACCTTAGGGTTTGCAGTCCCTGGCGCCCGCCCAGGAAGTTGATGGCGGTACCATAGGTCAGACTCGATTGCCAGCGACGTACCCGATGACTATAGGAAGGAACTGACTCGGGCGGGAGCGTGGGAAGCAAGCCCACTTCACGCCACGGAAGTCCTGCCGCGCGGGAATGAGCGTCGGTCATGCACCCGGCCGAGCTGATCTCTTCTACACTATGATTGGCCGGAAGGGATGTTCACCGGTTACCGGAAGGTGGGCCGGATCGCCGGGATAGTTATACCCTGGCTTACAAGTGACGGGCGAGGACATGGTGCGCTGAGCCTTTGGTCGTACCGCGAGAACTCGAATTAACCAATCATATGCTGGGTGATTCGAATTTTTTCCCCACCGGACAGGGGGCGGGAGACGTGCAGCAGAAGCTGCTTTCCGAGAAGAGAGAAGAAACCTCTAGACTCTATTAGAGCCAGCTCCAACATCTTGGTGCAGGGCCAACGTTCATTTGAGCTCCTGCGGTACTGCCATCCGGTTTAGAATTCGAGCCGAAATTGCGGGAATGTCACGAATAATTACTGTACTGGGTTTTGCATAATGTGCGATAGTAAAAAAGTCAGCTGTTACCCGAGTACAATGTCTCGCAGGATTACAACCTCACGTACGACCGGCGCAAGGTGGGATTCAGAATCACGTCTAGTGACCAGAAGAGTGGAATGCTGGCGTGACTGCCATCATTAGAACAATGGGAAATGCATCGAGATATACGAACTCGCCGACCTATTGGAGTGGGAGATCGGCTGCCGGAAATGGAAGATTTCTTGAATTGGAGAAATGCCAAATACGGGTCTATTAACTCTGTTTTTCTTTCACCCGCCACGGCGGCCTGGGAGTGGGCAAGACTTGCGTCAAGTAGGAGGTGTGGTTCTCTAGGTCGGTTATCATTGCTAACGGGGCGGGGTGTGTGAGATAGTTCTCTCGCTGTAGACAGCTTGTGCCTATAAACAAAAACTCTCAAATCCTGACTCGACCATGTTAGAAGATCCATGTGGCGCTTTGTCTCTATCATCGCCCCGTCCGAGCAGTATTTCAACCACTCCCTTGTGTCTGTTCAAGGAAATCCGCGCGAGAAGTGTACTACCCATGCATTATTTTTGGTTAAATATCATAACCTTCCACCTCTACCAAAACAGCTATCATACAATCCCAAACAATCCCGGAGGTGGGTGTACGGTGTAGGCTGCCGAACAGAGAGGGTTTATCGAAATTAACCGCCTGGGAATACCGTTTCTGTGCTTTCGAGAGAATTTTAGTGGATATGTGGTTATTTCAGTCGTGACATAGCTCCCGCGCAAGAAATTTCGCCCAACCCCAAAGGCCCCTTCTCCACCGGATCCTGCAATATAGAGAGGAATATTGCGGAGGGGGCGTGCCTTGGAGACCAGGAGAGGCAAAAGAGCCCCGACCTCCCTGGAATTCAGATAACCAGCAGATCTCTACCATCTTTGAGTAAGCCGTGCCAAAAGGCTCGGGATGAGCTCGGGGTTACTCTCGGAAGGGAAAGTGGATTAAACGGACTGTCGAGGCCTCAGTCCTTGACAACATACTAGCAGCGCCCCTATTGAAGGAGCATTGTCGGTATTGAGAGTCCACGGTCTTATTCCGACTACTAGTGCGTGACACAATTCGTCAGCCTTCAAGGGCCGCCTTGTAGAGATCCACATCAAGCGGCCACACCGTGCCTCACTTCTTCAGTACCCTCTCTCTTTATCCAACCCAGCGCTCCGCATAGGCATCCCCCAGCCCCAAGCCGTCGGTCATCGTGTTAAGCTTCCGCCGCCTGTGATGGATTATGATTTCTTGCAGGACCGCACCCGTGTTTGGCGAGACGAGCAGGAATCTAGACATGCATCTACAAGTGGGTAACTTGGGTAAATTTCTTGGTTTGCTGCTTAGACATACATTTAGGAGACATCTTCAGGAATTTTCTTCAGGATATCTTCCTCCAGACTACTTCCCATCGCGTCTAGGATTTGTGTCTTCGCTCTGCCTAGTGTGAAGACATCTGATAGTATCACTTCTCCGGGGAGTGATGAATACACTGGTTACTCTTCTGGAAAGACCCCTCCAAATCTCAGGTCCAGTATGCGGTTTTCCTGTCGCGGATGTTCGAGTACCTAGAGACTCTTGAAGAATTTTATTTAGCGAGCCCAGGTGCTTAACCCGATCTCCTTCGGGGCATTCACCTAGAGCGTCGATGCAAATGAACCTACGCATCTTGGAAGAGGTAACTAAGCCCGTAGCTTCTCCATAATATCGGAAAGTCGTGGTTCCCGCCCACCAGGGCACTTTTTTTGGTCTTGGTATGCTCGGGACATCTCCTCTAGGATTTCCTCCAGTCCGCTAGCCAGTGGTCTCAGTATTACCCAGAATGCTTGGACAGAAAAGCCAAAATAAAACCCGCGACAGTGGTATTCTATCCCCCAGACAGGCCACACAAACCATCCATCACTAATGAGCTAACATCGCTGTTTGTCTACACTTTCTTTCTTTTCTTCTATTCCTCGAGGTTGGCCCCTGTTACCTAATATAACTCTTGCCAACACCCGAGTCTCCCTAGCAAAACAAAACTACGTTATCGGATCCGCTTCCCTCGCTGCCCGCATACCAGCTTCTAAGTTCCTCGGTTTGTAGGAACCATCCAGACATATTCCCAACTCGGCGGTCTTGAATACCCTGATTCTAGAACCTGGGGTCTAGTGGGAAGACGTGTTCTTTTGTGTGCAGGTTAGGGTGTTGCGGATGGTGGGGGGTGGAGCCAGTCGAATAATGGACTTCCCGAGGGCCGCCCAATAAATATCCGTCAACAATGGCCTGACTTCGCCCACCCCGTCAGTACCACCAGTAGCAGGAAATTCCACACTTCTCTAAGTGCAATCCTGTGGTACAGGACCAATATCTCACTACGATAAATGAACACCCTACTCGAGTAGAACGCCTACAGTAAAGCCGGCTAGCTCCGCGCACTCGAGTACAATATATACAAATAAGTTAAGCCCCACGAAAAGGGGTTTTTAGGCCATGCCTTAGGGTGCTTGCCATGGATTTTCCTGTAGTTAGCTACGAATAAACCGCGGATTTAACAAAAAAAAAAAAGTTAAGCCCCACGAATGTTTCAGTCGAAAAAAAAAAACTTAGATATCACCTAACTTAACGCGTCATAGCGTACGGGAGTAGCTCTTCATGATTTCAAAACATGCCGGGAAGTTCTTCCCGCAACCTCGTACCAGGTTCTGGGAAGATAGGGTCCGTGCCTTTCGATGTTCATCGAGACGGCCAAGGCACTAAGACAGTGCTGGGCAGCGCGGTGCCACGGCAAGTTCTTACATTTACCATATTCTACCCCATCGCTCAAATGATCAAGGAGTAGGTCTAGCAAAACCAAATATCGCTCGATGGTTAGTTTCAGGGTAGCCGGGTATGCTGATGATAGCATTCCATCAGGGTCTAGGATATTCCGGGACCCAATATTTACCATTAAACTAACTGACCCAGGCAGCAAATTAGATTTCTTACTAATGGAGGATACTCTTTCTAAACATTACAGTACCTCAAAATATAACCGGGACTATGCTTAGTACAGTGGGTTGAAAGAGAAACTTACCTCCAGCTCAGTTCCCCCATAAGTACTGCTACGCATAAACGTTGCTATCTCTAAGCAGGAAACTCAGGCATCGTCCTCTTTCTTCTGTTGTTTTTACAGTGCAGTCACGGACAGTCACTCGCCTAGGCTTAGGGGTTTGAATTCTATCCACATGGAGTGCACTATAGAGATAGCGCAAGTCCCCCGAGATCTAGAGGCCCGAAACCTACAGCCCAATACCAACAACACCTAGCTCTTAGGAACGTAAAAACCTCGCAGTAACTTTTGCACCTTCCACCTAGTCAGAGTTATTTGTTGGTCTGATGTTTTTGCTCACTTTTCCTCTCATTTCATTCCCTCTAGTTTGACAGGAATACGTCATTACTCCCCTGCCGTAGGGGTTAAGAGAAAAGGGGGGAACCTTCTGATTAGCTAAGTTCTCTCATCCTTAGATTGAAAATTTCAGTTAGGTTGTGAAGCGCATAATAAGGGCGGGATAAATGTGCGCACTGGTGCGTATTGGGGTGATCTGGTCAGGGGAGGTGTTTGCTGCCCCAGATAACCCGGTCGATAGAAATCCCCGGACTAGAGAGCACGGATGACAGGATCGATTGGGGAGAAGCTGATTCCAGTCCCTCGGGGCTGCTAATATAACCTTTGAGAGTTTAGCGCGCCCAATCGCCGCTTAATAGACTCGGCCGGAGAGGGGTTCAATCGAAGTTTCGGCAAACCCCAAATCGAGCCAAATAGAGGTCGCCGTACAGTATCGATACTCCACTTTTAAAATTAATTTCTGACACTACTCGAGTATGTATCAGAACCTCCGCACAAAAGGAATTCAGAGGGTGGGCAGAGGGCCAATGGCGTGAGAGAAGAGCAATCACAAATTTAACTGAACCCTTCTAAGCGATTGTGGTGTTGCTTTTTGCGGGGGTGTCACATCCACTCAACGTGGCGCCTCCGGACTACTCTTCCACAGCCTGAGGTCCAGTTACAGTGCCTTAAAAACTTTTGCGATTCGCTATGTCTGTCGCTGATCTCGGGGTTTAGAGACAAAAAGTTCCTTAGAGTTTTCCTGACACTATAGCCGAAGCCATTTCACGGTGTTGGACGCCATTACCGGGCTTCCGCAATCCAACCAAGCTGCCAAGATAAACCTATCACAGTGTGATGCCGCGTCTTGCAGGGATAATCCGATATCGAATCGCAGGTTTTCACTGTATCATAATTGGACCCCGTGCTACCTATCGGACGAGCTTCTTCTCCTAGCAAAGTCAGTGGCATTTTTCTTTTTATTTGTCTCAGCGGATGGCTGAATGTCAGATTTCCGCAGTGGTTCCTCCCCATGATCTAAAAAGGCTAGCGAACTCTAGATGTCTTATCGTGTGGCAACTGTGCCAGTTTTGCGATACTGCGCACGGAAACAAGGGAGACTGTGACCCACCTGGTTTACTGTAAGACAAGAAAGCGAACAACAGATGCAGAGGGGAGCGGGGAAGGAGTGGTGGCTATTTCCTAGCTGGATGCTCACTTTCGATCTTCCGCATAGGGTTTCACTTTTGCATTGATATGCTCCAGACTTTCGCTTTCGTAGTGGATCACGACAGAGCTTGGTCGGCCTTCCATCCAAATGTGTAACACGGCGGGAACCGGATTTTTAGCACGGACTTCCTATGAACTTCCGGGTTGGATACCTCACATCAGTACTCGAGTATCATACCATAAATTGCTCAGTGCGCAGCGAAGTAAAAACCCTAACCATCTAGACACTAATATAAGACGCACCCCTCACCCCAGGGATAGCTTGTCCAACCACTCCCTGAAATCCTAAAGTTTTAAACCATTCCTCCCATTTCACCGGTAGACCTTAGCACGCAAAAGACCAAATATCCGACGCCCAGTCACATTATCTCGAGATGGGTTCTCAGTCATCAGTACATCGTCCACCATGCTCTCGCACCCCAGTTGGCGGGTCTGGAGGGCGGATGAGTGGGGAGAAGAAGCGACCGTCCCCTTCAAAGTCAAAGTGGATGCGCCTATTTTGCATACGATACTTCCCCGAGGAACCACTACAACCTCCGGACGCGCCAGCACCTCCGGATGCGCAACCACCTTCGGACGCACCACCACTTCCAGAAATGCCGGCGGTCTGTATAATACGGATGCCGGACCTTCCACAAACGTCCAACGATCTATCAACGCCTAATAACGTACCCATACCCGACAGTTCACATATACCCGACTATCTACAGATCCCCGACGACTCACAAATTCCCGACGATTCAAAAATCCCTGACGATGAACAAACGCCCAGACTGCCCGATATGCCCGACGGCGCATCGGCGCCCGATGGCTGCTGCTGTTCATCTGAGTAGCACCACCACTGTTCACAAGCGCAGCGCCGCGTGGGCATGCCTCCAACGCCTCCCTCTCCACTATTGCAAACTAAGAAGGATGAAACCCGGCGCCGAAAAAGTTTAAAGGATCTTAGATCCTACACCCGGAACCAAACCCCGTGGTCAGTCTGATGATGGCAACACCTTTAGGTGTCCTGGGTGTGCGCCGCCAGGGGCGCGGCGGCTCGACGCTAGGGCATCTACACGGCATATCGGGCCATCGCTCTCAGTGGTTGTGGCAGGCAGGCGGAAGAAGGGATTGGATAGGTGGCACTGGTTTGAATATATCGAGTGATTTCCTATGACAGGAGGGTTGTCAAATATTACCCTTTTTTTTCTCCTTACTGTGTACATACTGTGCAGTCCGATCGTCTGATAACCCGCATGGTCAAAAATTTTCTTCCCTCTGTACTAACCACTAAGCCCGGCGAAAACAAGGTAACTCTGCCTAGCAAGCCGGGTGGGGGGAACGAAGGGGAAACCTAAGCCAACAAATAAACATCTCTGACTTGGTCGAAAATACAAAAGAAAAATTTCCTGCTATCATAGATCTTAATACCTAGAGCTACGTGTCGTCGAGCCGAGTGTCTCACACCAGCTACGAAATCAACTTCACATTTGCAACCCGCTCAAGTTCTCCGGGCGTTTGCGCGAGCCTCCCATCTGGTGCTGTATACCGGACACTACAATCAAAATGAATGATCTAACCCCTTTCCTCCTGTCCTAGTCCAACCACCATTGAACAACAATGAAGCCTGCCTGTATGATGGTATGCAGTGTGGGACCGAATGAAACTGCGAGGAACGCGAGGGAGATCAGAAAAATGGAATTAAGACAGAGGACTCACTAGGCTCAAGATACGAAAGAGTATTTCCGGCGGAATTCGGGGGCCAAGGAAGGAATCAAACAATAGCTCTGATTTGACTTGGGTGTTGGATTGCCCATTATTTTCTATCCTCCAAAGAAAAAAACTTTAAACGCTGCCCAGATTAAATAGAGGGACCACTCACTGCCCTAACTTATCCCCGGAACTCAAAATTGTCCTTTCTTGATCGCTTGCCGGCCGGGAGTGCATACACACCACCGCCAATTGTCATTGCAATACTAAAAAAAAAATAAGGAATAGGGGACAACTAGCAAGAAAGTAGGATTCATAAGTAAAACGCTTAAATAAACAAAAACAGCATAATAAATTATCACCGGCTGGGGCAAGCGTCGAAACCTTACTAGTAGTACCGCACCGCACCAAAAGCTGCAAGGGGTTTGCTATGTATTCTCTGGGTCCCTGAGCGGCGATGACATTCTATCACACTGGCAGACATCATACCTATCCAAACACTTGAAAATACTCCACTGGACCCTTCTTTCCACCGTTCAGTAAAGTATATTCTGATAAAGTCTTAAAATGTCCCTAAAGGGGCTTTCGAAGAGAATTACTCGCAAGGCTCCCGGAGCTCCCTTACTGTCCATAACTACTTTTCTTGGGGCTACAAAAAAACTCGGAAAACTTTATAGATATTGCTATGCGCTCCGGGGATGATTTCCATTAACCTCTTTAAAGCGATATCTATCTATACGAGGTCGAGTGTATCGCGAGTAGGAAGAGTAGTCAGCCCCTGTATTGTGCGAAATGCGAGCGAGGAGCAAACGGAAAGATATGTATGATTCCACAAGCCAGGTGTTTATAGTGCTTGCAATTGATATATATCATATATTCCGAACTATCGATGGTTTGTAACGATGGTAAAGCCCGTACCAAACACTCCCGGGAGATTCGAACCCCATGATCGGTTAGGAACAACTTGCCAAAAGTGCTGAGCCATTTGAGCGCTGGAAACACTAGAGATCTAATTTATTCTCCTCTACCGTGTCGAAACCTACTATGATAGCATTCAAAGTGAGGGCAGCCTCAGAGAGCCCAAGAGTTTGCATAAAGGGAGGTACTCCCCCAATCTCACCTACGACCACGCTCGAGGAAAAAAAAAACACTCAAGCACCAACACACAATGACGGCGATATTTCCCAACCGAGCGCTGGTGCGGGCGATTAGGTATGAAATAGCGCACGAAATCATCTTATTTCCGAACGTTCTCGCAGATTACCATGAGGATCAGATCACCGAGTTGGTGGAGAAAATTCGATATCACTATTGGCACTTGGTACAGGATCTGTGTCTCCTTGCTCGGCTCCTTGGCCCTGATTCCCAGCTGCCAGTAGCTGGTACTGAGGCTGTCGATGGCCAAACCCAAACCCTCAACTGTGACCACTTTCCGTAAGATGTTTTTTCCTGGAAATTTCTTGAAGGTTATTGGCTCTGACGGGCAGTATAGGTCGCCACCATGTTCACCCGAGGCCACATCGAACGGTCCGGTAGAGGTCCGGCACCCACCTGGTCTTGATGGAATACCAGTCCAAGAAGCAGGTTCTAGCTCTGCGGCTACACTTGTAAGCTACTCCGTTCAAGGAATGCTTTGGTCTCTTTTCTAGAAATGCGCTAACATCTAATACCTTTAAAGAACTTAGGGGATTTGATGGAAAAACTTAGCCTACAAGCGGTGCCTCTTGAAAGCGGTCTTTAGGCTATGAAATACAGGTTCTGATTGTGTTCCAATTTTTTTGGGTGATTGAAAGTATTTTTTTTTATATAGATTGTTTATCGCACCTGCGCTATCCGGAAGTCAGCTAGCGCTATAGGTTAGCCATTTCTTTATTCGGAACGGCACTATAGACTAAAAACAAAAGTTACTTCCACTAGTTTACCGACCCACGAGTAGAGTGTCGTAAAAGAGGTAACTCATTACTTACGACTGTATTCCCGCATACATGTACTGCTAGGTCTCGAACGCCGATTCTAGAAGGCTCTCGGAGACGAACATGCACAGATACGGTGGAGAGTAATAGAGTGTCAGAGGACCATCACGAGGACTATGGGCCACAAGTGGGGGTTAATGGCGTTACCTACTGAGAGCTCAAGGAATCAGGAGCTATTACTATATATTTCTTTTCTTATGAGATTGCAGAGTAATGTTCTTTGCTACAACTTTCCTTTTTTTTATGATAGAATGCTACGGAAGGGGAGTCTCGAGTCGCGGGCAGGTGATTGCTTTTTGTTTTTCCTCTTTTCCTCTCAACACTCAGAATGTTATAGTATCATCATCTCCTCCATCTCCCCGGGACGCAAAGCTATAACAAAGCAACCACGATTATCATTATACCCCCATTCACACAGATCGTTCTATTCCGTCCCATCTGCCCGTTGCACTGGCCTCAGATCATTGACGTTGAAAGTACCATTCATACTATACCTACCGAGGAATATACAGATGAATGTGAACCTCCCTCGCCAGTAGCGCCTACTAAAGGAAAGAAAATTAATCCGTAAAGGCAGCGCAATTATTAAGCAATTCTCACTCGCTGACAGGTAGTAAAACGGCATGTAGGAAAGATGGGCAACCGGTACTTCGGCGCATGATGGATGGCTGCGGTTCGCTGGGGTTGTGCTTGTGTTGTGCAGTGCTATACTATACTACACATCCGCCAGTCAAACCAGGAGCGATCAATCCCGGCATTAGGTGCGGGAAGATCACTTGCTACCAGAAACGCACACCAGCCAGCAAGTTTCGAAACAAGTCGAACCGCGCAGCGCCGTCCGGGGCGGCCATTCACATTCTTGCCACTACCAATGATCGAAACAACAGAAATGCAGTTGCTTCAAAATGAGTCAACAATCTGAGTCACACTGTAACAGCCCCTCCCAATATGTGTAACGCCTCTCATCAACCACAAGGAGTACCGGTAGGTTATCACAGGCCAGCGAGGCTCACCAATACTATCAGCAGGATATCTCTCATTAACCAGCGGCCAAAACCACCCCCCTCAGCAAGTATAAATATCACCTCTCCTCCCCACCTGTTCGACCCTTTCTTCTCTTTCCCTCCCCAGCTCTCTCTGCCAACCGGCTTAGATCAAGTGTAGTATCTGTTCTTTTCAGTGTAAAAACTGGAACGGTCTTCCTACGGGGACCACTTCTTTTTTTATACCCATTTTTGCTCATCCCGGGTCCTGGCCGCTGGCTCGCTATGTCCTGACCCACTGTGTCGCTGGTATTGCACTGTTTCCAGTTTGATACGAAGGGTTTGTTTCTTGCCCCCCGGATTTTCTTCATTTTTTCCGCTATCACTCTGGCCGCTGCGCGAGAGGATGAGGGAGAACAGCTAGTTGCGGGGTGGGCGGCTATGAAGACCTTGGTCCTGGCCGCTCTCCACCCACCGGCTGGTTTGACTGTGCGAACCCCGAAACAGTAATTGGTCGCTATATCACAACTGTGAGTGTTGCAATCAGTTGGGTATATTCCAACAAAGGGGTATCAGGGACTAAATATTATCATACAGAGTGAACCGGCGAAACTCGTTTTCGTGCTAAGGGGTCAAAATAAGGCGTGGCTAGGGGTCTCTCACGAATTAACTCCCCTTGGTTGGCTAGCTCTTTTAAATAAACAGCAAGCCTCGAAAGGACCCCCTCCCCCGTGCTAAATATTTATAAAGATCCCATGATACCCCTAAATGCTCCTCTCTACCTGTACTCAACTAACCTCATGTATTGCCCAACACTTTTTTTTTGAAATCTTATGATAGGGTGAAAACGAGTTTCTCCAGTTTATGTAGTATCATACGGCGGGAGGTCAGGGAGAATGCACCGACCCGAAGGAACTATGAGAGCCCGTGTCGTCTCCCCGGTGTCCTCGCCCTCTGCCATACTGAGAACTTGACCCGTCCCTAGGTTGCCGGAACGCTAGCTCGGGTTCCCCGAGACCCTATGGGAGTTGGAAGCAATTTCCACATATATAGCTATCCTCACTCCCGCAGCGGAACAAGGAGCATCTCAGTGTAATGTGGAGATCCCGCCGAGAGCATTCATTCGTACTTTCGCTCAAGCCACAGATATTCGCGGGCCCCATTTTTGGTATTATCACCCCCGCGCCCTCCTTCTTCCCCTTCGGCTCAGCCCTCCGGGTATGCTTCGGGGTTCACGGGAGAGATAGAAGGAATAAAGGAGCGTAGTTTCTTTGGGTAGATCTTCCAGATGGTCACATTTGGCCTTTCATTACAACTCCAACAAAGATGAGCAGCGTCTCGTATCGTAAGGGTTTTCCACTTCTAGGAACTCCACCCACTGATCCGGTGAAGCGACGCCAACAAAATCTTCAGCTATATCTGACAAAATTCCCTGGATTCTACCTTCTACCTCTTTAGGGCCCCATGCCCAAACCAGCCGAGGAATTATCAAGAGAGCTATACCCAGTACATCAGTCTCGGGTCATTTTTCTAACCACTTTGGGTAGGAATAGCCTACCTCGGCGATTTTTCGAACACCAATTCTAAAACACAGGTATTGTATGTCAAAGAGGCCAACAATTCTTTGATAACCTAGCCACCCGGGAGATATTCGGGGGAATCTTGGACTATACTATCAATTCTTCAATACTTTGCAGCACCAGAATGTATTGAACGGGAATCTTGAAGTGGCATAGACAGAGTTATTACATTCCATACTGCTCACCATTTTGTGCCCCAACCTCGTACCAAGAAGACGGGTGGCCAAAGGAAGAAGAGACTGCTCGAGCACGGCAACCACCATTGAACCCCTTCCGGGAATACAGAATTCTTAGCCTTTTCAGGGAACCGGGCCGAGTGTAGGTGGACGGGAGGGTATACCGGTGTACCAGCACACACCGGGCGTCACTCTCCAAAATCCTACGCCATGTATGATGCGAAAGGTTTGCCCGCATAGAGAGCCCCCGAGTTCACACAGCATGATACTCTCCGAACTGGAGTATATTCCACTGTCAAAAGACTCCTTACTATTAATTTTCCTTGGTGAGCAAGGCTCAAAAGTGTAGACAACCTCCCAACCTCACTTTCAAGCCCACACCCGGAGGGCAATGGCATTTCAGCATAATCTTCATTAAGGGATGCCCAAAGCAGAAGCCAATCATTACCATACCCAAGCTAACAGCTAGCTTTTGCGCCCTTTTCACGAGTCTAGGAAATACTCGCGCTTGACATTTCCCCCCCACACTTTTATCTAAACAACCTTCACGTGCTGTACACACTTCAACAGGGAAGAAAAAAGTTATGGTAGAAAAAACGAATGAACAGCGTATGTGCAAAAAAAATATTTACAAGCAGGAAACAATAATAAATGTAAATATGATGATCGAAGTTTCAAGACACATCTTTTCCTAATATAATAGAAATAACTCCCAGCCAACGCTAAACTCTGGATTAGAACAGGAACTCGCCAATCCAGGCCCGACTGCATAATAGAATCCATATAGATCTTGGTGCATGTATATGATAGATATGTACACTCCCATTGAATGATATGTTTCCTTTCGGCCACAAGAAATATTTAAGCTGAGTTTCTGTAGCGGGATTACTCTGGAAGCAAATGGAAGGCGACAATTACCACAAGGCGGCGTCCTGAACCGCGGGAGAAGGTCGGATGAGGATAAGGGAGAGGCAGGGCGGCCACAGACGTGTTTATGGAGCCGTCGTGGTCCCCGCTGAAATGGTGCATAGGCTATCCATATTCGAAAGAGGTAAGGAGGGCAATACCCCTCAGCCCCGGGCCGCGCTGGAGGTGGAAGATTCTGGAGGCTGTAGCAATGTTACCACTCCTGTATGGCCATTCTCAGCAGCCCAGCGGACTGGTGTTTGGCCGTCCTCGTCTGGTTTGTCGGAGCTGACCCCGACCCGTCCTAGCAGTATTTTTACCATTTCCTCACACCCACTCTCAGCAGCATGTGAGAGGGGTGTTCGGCCGCCCTCATCCCATTCACTAGGGTTGGTGTCGTCCCGTCCGAGCAGTATTTTCACCACTCCCTCGTGTCCATTCTGAACAGCACAACAAAGTGGCGTTTGACTATATTCATACGGTCCGTTGGGGCTGACGTTGTCGTGCCCGAGCAATCTCTCCACCACTCCCTCGTGCCCATTCCCTGCAGCATACGAGAGGGGTGTTCGGCCATCGTTATCCGATCTATTAGGGTTGACGTCGCCCCGTCCGAGCAGCTTTTTCACCACCTCTTCGTACCCATTCTGAGCAGCACAACAGAGCGGTGTTTGGCCGTGGTTATCCGGTTTGTCAGGGTTGACACCGCCCCGCCCAAGTAGTCTGTTAACCACTCTCTCGTGTCCATTCCGGGCAGCACAACAGAGCGGTGTTTGGCCGTACTTGTTCGGTTTATCGGGGCTGACGTCGTCCGCCCAAGTAGTATTTTCACCACTCCCTCGTGCCCATTCTGAGCAGCGCACAAAAGTGGTGTTCGGCGATACTTGTCTAGTTTGTCGGGGCTGACATCGCCCCGGCCGAGCAGCCTCTTCACTACCCGCTCGTGTCCATTCCCGGCAGCACACCAGAGTGGTGTTTGGCGGTACTTGTTTTGTTCGTCGGGTTTGACGCTTTCCTGCCCAAGCAGTATTTCCACCACTCCCTCGTGCCCATTCAAAGCAGCCCATACGAGAGGTGTACTACCCGTACAGTCCTTTTGGTTTATACCACAACCTTCCACCTCTACCAGACCGGCTACAATCTCAACAATCCCGAATATGGATGCAAGATGTAGACCACTAATCAGGGAAAGTTCATTGGAATCAGCTGGGTGCAAATACCACCTCTGTGCTCTCAAGAGGATTTTGGTGGATATGTGGTTACTGCAGTTTTCAAACAGCTCCAACGCAAGCAATTTCGCGCGATCTGAAAGGCCCCTTTTTGCGTGAATTCCCCAGTATCGAGAAGAATACTCTAGAAAGGGCGTGTGTTGGGGATCGGGGGAGGGACTAGCCGAAAGAGCCTTGACCTTCTGAGAATTCAGATAACTTAAACATGTTTCTGCCATTTTCGAGTGAGCTGTAGCAAAAAGCTCAGGATGAGCCCGGAGGTACTCTTGAAGGCTAAAGTGGATTAAACGGGCCGTCGAAGCCTTGCGATCTAACGCAACAAGCCCTTGACAACAGGCCAGCAGTGTCTCTATCGAAGGAACATTATCAACACTGGGATTCCGCGACCCTATTTCGACTGCTAGGGCGTGACACAGTTCGTGGGGGTTCAAGGGTCGCTCCGCGTGAGAGATCCACATCAAAGCGGCCATGCCGAGGCTTGCCTTCTCAGCACCCTGTCTCTCTATCCGACACAGCGCTGCATCGTAAGCACCCCCCAACCCCAAGCCATTGGCCATCGCGCAGAGTTTCCGCCGCCTGCGATGGATTGTGGTTTCTTGCAGGATCGCATAGATATTCACCGAGACGAGCAGGAGTCTAGATATTTATTTGTCAGCATATAACCCGAGGTAGCTTCCCTAGTGTTGTCCCCACGCACATTTCCGAAATATTTTGGGGAATTTCCTTCAGAATGTCTACCTCCAGACTACCATCCACTGCATCAAGGACTGTGTTCGCGCTCAGCCTGGCATGAAGATATCTAATGATAGCATCTCCTTGGTGGCTTATGAATATGCTCTTAACTCTTCTCGCTAGACGCCTTCCGATCTCAGCTCCGATGTGTCGTCTTCCGGTTACGAGTACCCGAGCGCCTGGAGACTCCCGGAGAATCCGATTAAGAGAATCCAGAACCCCGACTCGATCCCCCTCTGGACATTCATCCAGAGCGTTGATGCATATGAATGTGCGCTTTTTAGAAGAGACAGTCTGCAGCATCTTCATAATATCGGAATGTCGAGGCCCCCGCCCCCCTACGGCACCTTTTTGGACGGCGAAGTCAAAATAAAAACACGCAACGTTGGGATTTTGTCCTCCGCCCTGATCATACAAGCTGTCCATCATTAATGAGCTAACATCGCAGTGTATCAGCACTTGCCCGTCTCCTCTATTCCTCAAGATTCGCCCCTCTTACCTGATGTGAGTCTTACTAACTCCGGGGTCCCCATAGCAAAACAAAACTGCGTCATCAGATTCACCTCCCCCGCTACCAGCGTACCAGCTTCTAAACTCCTCGGTTTGCAAGAGCCATTCCCCTATATTTTCAACTCCGCGATCTTGAATATCTTGATGCGGTACCCTGGGATCTAGCGGGGTTAGCCTGGGTAGGACATCAGATCGACCATCGATAACAAAGAAGTTCGACACATTAAAAATACGGTTAAAAGAGTTGATGTTATCACTGAATGATCGAACCATTTTTTGTTCTTCGCTGCTTAGGATATTGTGGATGATGGATGATGTAGTCTGCGGACCACCAGAATTGCTGCTTAAGAAAAGCGGGGTTTTTTTTTGTGGAACCTCATGGATATCCCAAGACCACCCAATCAATCACCCCCAAGTTTATGCCAGCACCTTGCCTCTGCCTACCATATCGGTAACAGGAAATATCACATATCTTCAATTACCATCCTGTGGTACAGCACCAATCTCGCACTGTGATGAACGATCACCCCAAATCCCCCAGCTAGCTTACTGTAGTATGGTGCCGGCACCTTAGAATCTGCCGTACCCTCAGTCTCAAGCCAAGTCTAGGACACTAGTCCGAATATAGCAGCAAAGCATACCTAATTAGGAATTACCTTGGCTAATTATTCAGCAAAACCCTTTTCCCCATACAAACCACACACCCCCCCCCCCATACAAATTTTGAAGCCCCCTACAGCACCAACCAGAAGAGTAAAAAGAAAACCACACTGTAGATAGGTTCTAATAGTCTATTAGAAAAACTCTACAGAAGGAATTTTTAAAATTCCATTTGTAGGTTTTGCTGTCGCAAGTTAAAATGGCAGTCGTAGTTCGGCCGTATCGGTGGCAGGTTCTAAGGTGCCGGCACCATATATGTTATATACTATTTTGTAGGTGCATCAAGGGTTATGAATAAATCAGTCGAAACACTTACATATCACCTGCTTTTAGTCATATACAGAACCCGGACACCATAGCCTTCTGTAGCCAAAAGCAACCAAAATAGAGACCTTGATAACGGAGCTCACCCCCCCTCAAAAAGTCCCAGACTACCGAGAAACAGGTTCCAGAGTAACCAAGACTATAGACCGATCCATGATCCCGGATTTCTGATAAATTCGCTTGCCTCGTTGATATCTCAGGCTTACCCCCCGTTCTAAGGGTGTCCAGTTATTACTCTCACCAGGAGTACGAAGTACAGTGCCAGTCCAGTACCGGTAACTCACTTCCAGGAGTTATTGTTAAGTGAAAATTTACTAACGATAATTCCCTATCAGATCCCAGAATACAGTAATTCGAGACCCGGGATTTAGCACTAAATGAACCGGCCGGAACAGAAAAGTAAATCTCTAGCGAACAGCTCCAAAATAAATTTCAATTACTAAAATATGGACCACGTTCGTTGTGAGCCGCACGCCAAAACATAGGCAGAGCTGCCACGATTAGCGCCATACCCATATCTGTAGGAAAAGAGACTTGACTCTGCTTCAGTCTGCAAATACATATATACAACCACGCCCCAGCGATATTACTCGGCTCTTTTATACCACCGTCACTGAACGCCACTCGTCTAGTTAGACTAGTTTAGGGATCGAACAAGTTTGAATAGCGCAAAATACGATACAATGAGGCAACTTACCCTAAACTTACTAGGCGCCGTTAACGGGGCCAGTATAAAAACAAAACCAGATTCCAATAAAGATGAAAGAGGAGGGAGTTTACACATGGCATACAATGGAGGAAAATAAATCCCAACTCGGGTTTCCAAACAAACAACTAACCTCCCAGAATTAGGTATAAGAATATTGCAGATCCAGCATGGCTCCTCCCCTCCTACACACAACCCCCCCACGCTGCTACACCAACGCCTCATATTGGAGCCTCCTCTCTAATCACCGGCCAATCTTGGCAGGCCGGCGATCTAATACTTGCTTGCTATAAGGAACTTAATTTCCCAGCATTGTCTGCAACGCAAACTCTTATGGAAAAGATGCCATCCCCCGGCACCAAACTTCTTACCGTGCGAGACAACTTACCCGCTTTTTTTCGGTATCGTACTCTGCATCTGTAATCCACAATACCGTATCAGCTGATTGCAATACTGCAACGTGCGGCATTCCTCCAACACTAACGTTGCAGTACACGCCAAGATCTTGCCTGCCGGGGCTGGGAAGATTATGCGTGTCGGTGGCGCCCCGCCTGAGCATCGGGCAGAATTCCCTGAGGTGAGGATATTGCCGTTGACAACACCTTGCCCCAAAAGGACATTAGGGTTGGATGGGATATCCCTCCTCGTAAGTGCGTATATGCAGTGCTATGGGTGCTTCAATCGCCTTGACAAGCCGGGGCAAGAATACTGGTGCTCGTAGAATAGGAGCTAATCCCACACCCAAAAAAAACTCCTTATTGTATTTACTTCCCCCGGTGGGCAAGACTAAAAAGCGCAGACACCTTTCCAAGCTCACCCTCAAGCTCACACCCAGAGGGCAGTGACATAAGTTAAGCATGACCCTCCTGAAACCATCCATAGTAGAAACCAAGCACTATCATACCCCAGTTAGCCCACTTTCTCCTTTGCTTTCCACGTGTATCAGAAACACTTGCACCTTCTATCCTACCCCCCAGACCTAAACATCATGCCCATGCATTATGATAAGAGCAAATCGGATAAATCGGGAAGATGTGGTGGGAAGGATGTAGATGGTAATGGTTGGGGATTCCCCTCTCTTTGCACTCTATCCTAATAAGCTATGGATTCAGAGAGCCTCAAACAAAGCACCAACCCCAAGCACTTGCCCTTCATCGAACCCTAAGTCCCCATCAGTTATATAGAATATATTACTACACTTTAGAGGGGGGAAAGAGGGGAAAAGGGATTGTATCACTGAAAAAATAAACGTACAAATGTACAAAGATGATCCGCAAACAGAAAACAATAAACGCAAATACTACGGCAGAAATTTCAACCCTGTTGCATCTCAACGGAATGGAAATAGCTCACCCCCAACTTCAAACTCTAGATAATAAACAGGAGCTTACAAATCGTAATTAAACTAGTTAAGAAAATCCAGTTGGAAGTTAGAGCGAGTTGATGATAGATATGTGCACCCCCATTTCATGACTCCCTTCGGCGATATGAAAATGTTTAAGTTGAGCTTCATAGTAGAATTACTCTAGAAGTAAAGGGAAGATAGAAATAACCATAAGGCGGTGTCCTGGACTGCGGCAAGAGGTTGGATGGGAATAAGAGGTGGGAGGCAACGGCGACCACGGGCACTTTTATAGAGCTGCTGCGATTCCTACCAAAATGGAACATGGATTACCCACAGTCAAAGGAGGATAAAGAGTGTACGCCCCGTGGGCCTTAGCTTGTGCTGGTAGCGGAAGATGCTGCAGGCTGTAGTAACACTATCACTCCCTCGTGGCCACTCTTAGCAGCCCAACAGAGTGGCGTTTGGCCCCGGTTATCTGGCCTGTTGGGTTTGACATCATCTCGTCCGAGCAGTAATTTCACTATCCTCTCCTTCCCATTCCGAGCAGCATGCGAGAGGGGTGTTTGACCGTCCTCATCCGGTTCGTCGGGGTTGACCCCGCCCCGTCCTAGCAGTATTCTCACTACCTCCTCATGCCCATTCCGAGCAGCATGCGAGAGGGGTGTTTGGCCGTCCTCATCTGGTGCATCGGGGTTGACCCCGCCCTGGTCTAGCAGCATTCTCACTATCTCCTCATACCCATTCCGAGCAGCATACGAGAGGGGTGTTTGGCCATCTCCATCCGGTTCGTTGGGGTTGACCTCGACTCGTCCTAGTAGTATTTTCACCACTCCCCCATGCCCATCCCCTGCAGCATAACAGAGCGGTGTTCGGCCGGTGTTATCTGGTCTGTCGGGACTGACGCCGTCCCGTCCAAGTAGTCTCATCACCACTTCCTCATACCCATTCCATGCAGCATACGAGAGCGGGGTTTGGCCAGAGATATCTGGCCTGTCTGCGCTGACGTCGTCCCGTCCGAGCAGTATTTTCACCACTTCCTGGTGCCCATTTCGTGCAGCACAACAGAGTGGTGTTTCACCGTAGTTATCTGGTCTGTTGGGGCTGACGTCGCCCCGTTCGAGAAGTCTCTTCACCACTCTCTCGTTCCCATTCCCAGCGGCACGCCAGAGTGGTGTTTGGCGGCGTTTATTTGGTCTGTTGGGATTGACGTCGTCTCGTCCGAGCAGTATTTTCACCACTCTCTCGTGCCCATTTTTAGCAGCACACCAGAGGGGTGTTTGGCCGTAGCTATCAGGTATGTTGGGGTCGACGTTGTCCTGTCCAAGTAGTACCCCCACCACTCCCTCGTGACCTTTTCGAGAAGCACACCAGAGGGGTGTTTTTCCGTCTTCACCTAGTCCGTTGGGGTTGACGCCCCCCCGTTCAAGGAGCATTTTCACTACCCCCTCATGTCCACTCTGCGCA
>LN890987.1:138964-240670 GCA_900010015.1 Tuber aestivum
AAAAGTAGAAAAGAAATACTCATTAAGAAAATCTGAAATTAAAAAGAAATATTTAGACTCAGGATAGTTATAGTTATCTCATCCAGTTGATATATAGAAAGGTATTTTATCTAACTTTTTTTTTTTTTTTTTACTGAAGTATTCTATTAAAGTCAGAGCTCTAGAGAAGTATACCATTAAATAATTGCTTCTGTCTTGGTTTAATATATTTCATTCTATATTAGACCTATAGTACTGGAAGTGAAACATATTGTATAGAAAATATTAGATTGAAACACATGTGGTGGATGGCATTCTATCAAATTTTCTTTTACAGTGGCATTCTGTTGAATTTGGTTTCAGAGAGGGGTATCCTGTCAAATAACCGAAGAAAGAAAGAAAAACACTCTAAGAGACAAGCAAAACAAACAAAAAAACCCAACCATAGGTACCGGTATGATAATTATGACAACAATAAAGATTCGAAATTGCACATTCGCAAAAGCGATACTAAGAAAAAAAAAACCTCCCGAGACTAAATTAAAGCTTATTTCCGATCCTCCCCTTCGCGGTACGACGCCTCTCAGAGCCTTCACAAATCTCCACGACCCAGGGGTAGCCGGACTCCCTGGCGAATTCCAGAACGCTCATGCCCACGGCGCGACTAGCCACGCTTCTAAAATCCGCCCCGTGGTGGAGGAGCAAGTTGATGAGGGGCACCCGCCTAGGGCAATACCTGACAGCCCTGAACAGCGCCGTCTCGGCATCCTCATCCGCGTCCGGATCGCCACTCCAGCCGTCAACGTCGGCGCCCCCCTCCAGCAGAGCCCCCGCAGCGCCCTCGCACCCCAGCAGCACTGCAACGTCCAACGCAGTCCTCCCTTGCCGATTCCTGACGTCGGGTGAGACCCCCTGACGTAGCAGCAAGCGCAGCATATCCTTGCTATTAGCGTCCGCGGCCTGGTGCAGGACCGTCTGGCCGTCGGCCGGCAGGAGCGTGGTGGCGTCGGCGGAGTGGAGGAGCAGGTCCGTCACCATTTCCGCGTTTTCTAGCTTCACGGCCAGGGAGAGGGGCGTTTGGCCAGCGGCCGTGAGGGCATTCGCGTCCGCGCCCTGGCGAAGTAGGGCTCTCGCGGCGGCCGGGTGGTTCATTGATACGGCGCGGGTGAGCGGGGTGTCCCCCGTTGCGCTGATGCGCGCATCTATGTCGATTCCCGGGGTGGAGAGCAGGAGGGTTAGCTCTTCAAGGGCGTTCGCCGATGCTGCGCGGTGGAGGAGTGTGCTGCCGTCCGTCGCGCTCGTGATGTTCGGGTTGTGGGTGTGTTTGAGGAGGGTATGCAGGATCGGGGATGTGGGGTTGTTGTGTAGGCGCTGTGACAGGGCGTAGTGCAGTGCTGTGTCGCCGTTCTCGGGATCCGGCGTTTCGGGGAGGGCGCCTTTCGAGAGGAGGAGGAGCACGAGTGGCATGTGGTCTTTCCAGGCGGCCCAGCAGAGGGGCAGGACCGGGCACTCGCGCGGTTGCAGGGCAAGGGTGTGGAGGCGCGGAGTTAGCAGGGAGTGTAGGCGGTGGTTGGCCCTGACGAGGGAGTTGACGTCCCGGACGTCTTCAAGGTTTTCCCCGACCAGCAGGAGGAGCTCGTTTGGGATAGATAGGAGTGGCATTTCGGTCAGTTGAAGCTACGTGTGTTTTTATGAAAGGATAGACCACCAGCAGCCTATTGTAAAGATCTAATCAAGGAAAACGAGAAAACAGGTAGTAAAATACTGCAAGATAGTGAGTGATATTTGATGTTCCCGGGAAATCAAGTCCTCCCCCACCCAAGAGTCCGGGACAGTGGTTTATATATCGAAAGTGGAATGTCTGAATACGGTATCCGAGGCTCCGCAGCAACACCCGCCACTCATGATAAAATACGAGTAGCTGCCGCCCCCCGTCCTCTCAAACCAAGTTTTTTCCTCGCCCTCCGTCATCGGGGTTTTTTTTTCTCGCAAAAAAAAGCTAAACTCATAATCCCTTCACAGCCACTCATTGCCGATTCGAACTTTGGGAGTATCATAACTGCCCAATAATTTACCCCGGAACTCGACCAATTGTTCGCAACCACGTTCCCAGGGCTACGCTAGGCTAAGCTACCGGTAACCTGTCCAGCGCGAAAAATCGCACGACAGGTAGAGGCTCGAGGGCTAGAACTCCTGTAAAAAGAAAAGAAACAAGAAAAAATACCAAACATAACTCACTCGAATCACTTACTCGTAACTCTCATAACGTTGACACTGGTCCGATCGGCTTACCATGGTGTGCCGAGCACATCCGTGACCCAACCAGTCGGAAAACAACCTACGATACGAGTATAATACAAGTGCGACCTAAGGGAGGACCTGGCGCCGTACTGTGCTCGTATCATACTATATTAAGTCACCACGAGTACTCCCACAATACCACACCTTTCCCGAGCAGCACAATCAGTGGAAACCCTCCTCCCAAATGGCACAACCTCCCGCAAAAACCCCCGACCCCGCATAACACCCGAAACACGAATCCCCCACGAACAAACCCAGGAAAATCCCCTCGGTAAACTGGCACTCTGGTCAAGCACAGTCCCACTACTACCAGAGACATGCCACCTCTGAGCAAGCACAGTTGGTTACTCCACGAATCCCAACAAGCATGCAGGCACAGAGTCTGAGCGCAAGTGCGAAAGCAAGGTCTCCAGTGCTCGAGTACCGTACTGGTTGTGCGCTCGTTCGTCCCCACAGTATATCCTCCCGCTTATCGAGACCGAGATCGTGCCATCCCGAGTACCTCCGCTAATGAGGTTACTTTCGCAGCGGACCACCGGGAAGGGCGGGGAGGATATACGCCAATAGGATTGCTAAGGCGAACGAGGCGGACCAGGTTCTGGAGGGGTTATGGGGAAAGTTGTGGGTGCGATTGATGGGGCCCAGAAGCGCGGAATGGGGATTGGGTGTCGAGGAGGGTTTAGAGATTAGGGGGGAGGAGAGGTGCAAGGTTAGGGAGGAAGGTGGTGGTGAGCCTAAGCATGAAGGTGATGAGGTCGAAGGTAAGCGAGAATGAGTGAGGTGTCGCAGAGGGAGAGAACATGTGCCTCTACGAACTAGATAATGTAGGGCTAGAGGTCGCGGTGGCATCATAGTTATCATATCATACAAGGAAAAAAAGAGCAAGAGACCACAAATGGTCGTTTGGATAGGATAGGCTGCAGGAAAGAGCAAAAATGTCTGGTATCATATTCACTTTCAACTACGCATAGCAAACGTGCGGTGCTACAGTACATAAACTAAATTACACATTAAAAGCTCCAAGCACCAGCTTCACTTTACCAATCGCATCCATATCACGTCGCATCACAAAAACTCCGCACCCACCCACCTCTTCCTCTATCACGCACCACAATACACAGTATAAAGCCCGCCCCACCTGCACTCACTCAAGAAAGCTCAGCCCAACCCAACCCCATCATCATCACGATCATCTCACAATTTATATTAGCCCAACAAAATCACAATAAAAGAATACCAGTGAATCCCCGAGATATGGATACCGCGCGTACGTCAAACGGATAACTATATACAAGCAAACAACGACAATTCAACACCGCCATCCCTAGTGTGAGAACAAAAAATAAAACAGATTTGCCCAAATTTTAACGACTCCGGATAAGGTAATAGGAGAAAAGTGGTGAGAAAAAGAAAAAGAAAAGTAGAGGGGGTGGGGAAGTGGAACAAATTAACTAGATAGCCCACGGATGAAAGGGGGGAAGAAGTGTGAAGGAGGGAGAAAGCAAATATCTAATGATGAAAAGAAAAAAGAGGGTGTCCGCCGCTATAATTCTAGTTTTCCCCGTCCATGCATAGCCGTACTGTAAGCACCGTTCCATGCGACCATTTCACCAGCCTCTCTGCTTCAGAGGAAACCACAATTATAAAGTAGGCAAGAGCATGCACAGGCCCGCGCCACCAGCAGCAGCAGCTTGTTTCCCCACCCCCACTACTCCACGTCCTCAACAGGTGCAGTGTCCATGTCCCCGACATTCTCTGCACCAACAGGCACCTGACCAGGGATGATCAACTCCTCCTCCATATCATCGTTGACAAACTTCCTCTCGCTGACATGCTCCCGTTTACCATCTTTAGTCCAGACTTTATGATCGAATGCACCCTTTTGCTGACCCTCATCGTGCTTATACGCACAGTTAGGATTCAGACATGGGTTAAATTTGCATTTTACCTCGGTGTGGGTGAAATGGCAGCCCGGGCGGGTACATTTCGGGCCGTTGCGGCAGAGAGGCATGTCGGGACTTTGCACACCGTTAGCATAACACACACATGCAAGGGACATAGGGGTATGGGTCGGATGGGGGGGAGACATACTGTTTGAAAGGACAAGTAGGATTAGTGCAGTTTGGATAGAACTTGCACTCCGCGTCAATCTTTGTTGGCCTAGCGACAACAGCGGAAGCAGCGGGTGATGGATGAGAACCGGTACATTTCCGATTTCTGCAACCGGCGCCAAACGAACACTTTTCACCAGGCACGTATGTGACGGGTTTGCCAGGAATAGCTGCAGGAGTCGGGTGCGCGAATGGGCATTCTGGCTTGGTGCAATTGGCTGCGAACTTGCAGGGGACTTCGTCTAGTGGCTTGTCCGGGGACTGGTCCATAGACGAGGATGACGGTGCATCTCCCGCAGCCGGCGTTGGTGCCCTGCCACCCGAGGCACTTGCGTCCTCGCCGGTATCCATTTCGCCGGTACTGTTGTCCTTGTGATGATGGTTTTTGCTACCGTGGTTGAATTTATTGTCCGGCGGTGCTTGAATACGCTCAAACAGCGACCCGCCCACACGCCTCGGCTGCGAAAAGTTGTTTCCGTATGGATTATCCATCATCGGGCCCCGGCCCATCATCGGCGGCATCCCCATAGGCCCATTCACGGGTGCATTCATAGGCCCGTTCATATGTCCGTTCATCGGCCCATTCATGGGCATTTGGTGATGATGGTTGGGGTGATGGCCCATAGGGCCCATATGAGGAGGTGGTGGACCGCCCATGAATGGCGCCATGGCCTGGGATTGCTGCTGATACAGATGGTAAAACTGCATCTGCTGCTGAGGGGTCAAGGCCGTAAAGCCAGAGGTCGGGGGGGCGTTTCCATTACGCCCATTCATACGTCCAGGACCATTCTGACGGCCCATCTGTCCTCCCCGCATCATACCTCTTGAAGGGCCTTTGGGTGGATCACGTCTCTCTATCCCACCAGCCTGAGGCCTAACACGGTGTAAAGGATCAACAGGCGTAGTTCGGTCCATCGCTTTTGTTAGCTGATTGAACAATCGCCGTCCCTGCGGATGCCTCATAGCCTTTGGCGCAGTAGGTCTAAATGGACTAGAATTAGTACATAGCACAGGTTAAACACACTAATCTGCAAGACCCCAGGGTGTTTGTTGGTCATTTAAAGTCAGGGTACACATACACTCCATTCTGTCCAGATTCTCCATCTGCAACCTCGCCCATGTCATGATCTATAGCACCATCCATGCCCTGAGGCTCTTCCGAGGAAGTAGCCGGTTCCTGGGCGGTTGCTTCCTGCTGGCTTCCATTTCCCTGCGCTTTCCCATTCAGGTTATCGACCTGCTCAAACAGCCAATTGGCAAATTCCAACGCTGTTGAATCTCCCGGTGCCAAACCGAGCAAATCGCCCGAAAGCTCCTCTGCAATCTGTTCCCGACTCTTGCCATTCTGTATCATCAGGCAGATGTATTCGCTAAGCGGAGAATTATCTTCACCGCTGATGCTCCATCCTATCTCCACTAACTTTGGCTGGATACGCTGACCCAGGACCTCTGACATAGAACCGCTGAGAACGACGGCCATGATGAAAGAGGGTAGAGGTTAAGAAGGAAGCCTGGAGGGAACAGTATGTGCGAAGACGCGCGGCTGTACACAGAGTGAGGGAGGGAGGGCGTACAAGTCGATAGAAGAGTGCGTGAAGCAGGGAGGGTAGGAGGGGGGGGTGTGGAAGAGGCGGAGAAGATGCACTTGAGCAATCTAAGCGACGCGATGAGTGTACAAAAAAAAAAGAGGGTCAAAAGGTTCAAGGAAGAGCGGTTGTGTGCAGCGTTGAACAGTTTTTGTTCTACGTATGAAGGAATGGAAGGCTGAGCAAGGGAGGGGAGGGGGAGGGGGCAGGTGTAAGTAGGAGAGGGTTGTGAGTTGAGAGTTGAAAAGGAAGAAGTTTCGCGATGACTGAGCAGCGGTTTTCTGCCAAGGCATGTCGCCACCACCAAACCACAACAAGTACCGCGCTGCCATCACCAGTTAGGGTTGAAACAAAAAACGGATAAGACAAGGACAGTTTGGGAGAAACAATTTTTCCATACTCGTATGTAGCACGCGTACTTGTACCATAGCGCTGGCCTTTTCCCTTGACTCACGGCAAGTTTCCACTTCTGGTTTGCAGTGTTTACCACTGCACAGTTCGCTACAATTTACTTAGCGGTGAGCCAAAAGAGAGTTGCCGCATCCTGACAGTCGACCCGTCCAAGAGTCTACTCGAAAAGTTTTTGCCCATACCTGTACTCGAGTACTCGAGTGTGTAATTGTGGCCGTCGTGCAAATAATGCTCGAGCACAGTACCGCACCGCAACCACAGCCGAAGAACAGCCACAATCATCCGATATGCCGCAGCTAGTATACTGTAATCCAGCGTTCGAGTATTCGAATACATGCACCTACCGACCAGTGAGGTTACCCGCACCACACAAAGGCTTTCCGGCCGGTGGTGACAAAATCTCCCCGTTGTAAAACCCCGCTTCAACGATAGCCGTGTCGATACTATGTTCGAGAAATGGGAATGAAACCATAGGCTCCCGCTATCTACCTCGCTATCACACATTATTCAAGACCATTGTCTCAACTTACAAAGCGAAGTGCACCAAATTCGCGCGGCATGTCTCACATTTGCTCATCAAACACCCATGCCCACTGTCATTCCATGGAACAACTCAGGTTAAAACGGAAAACCACACTTTGATCTGATTCAACATCCCATGCTCACCCACTCACTTCACCCGCCCATACCGAATATCCATCCAATGCCTATCGCAATCATGTCATATGTCCGCATCCCACATTTTCCTTCCGGAAAACCACTTTCAGCAGCCTGGCCCGTGCGAAACCACAAGGTCCCTTGACCCCCCGGTTCTATTCCCCCAGGAACCGTAACGCTCCCTGATTGCCGGTGCTTACAGGACCGATTTTCGCGCGCACTAAAAGGGAATACAAAAGGATCTCTCTTTGTCCCATCGTCTGACCCATGGAAGGGATACTGGTAGTTCAAGTGCATGATATATGGTACAAAAAACGAAGTAAAATAAAAACACAAGGCACCACTGCACACAAAAGAGAGTAAGAGGGGAGATTTGAAGTACTATCTGAACTAATGAACCAATACAAGCAAATCACTACCGTGTAGTTATTTCTGGTTCGGGAAACCTCGCAGGCTTGAAGGAAACTGGAACACCAGTGCCTGGAGAAATGACAATATTGCAGCTCTGGTATTGCTCTTCTGTTTGCCTGGACTCAACGGCTCCGAACCGTTGGAAGATCCTCACGAGGACATACAACATCTCTGTGAGGGCAAATTCCTGGCCGACACAGATCCTAGGACCACCGTTAAACGGGATATACTGCCAACTCTTTGGTGCCCTACAGGTTTGCTTGTTAGACAAGGGAAAGAAGTAAAAAAATCGTCCTGGTCGGATCTTTCCTTACCATCTCTCCCATCTATCCGGATCAAACTTTTCAACATCTGGCCCGAAGAGGTCCTCTCTGCGTTGCATAGTCAATGTCGAGTAAGCGAAAATGGTGTGTTTCGGCATCCCAACAGGCTATTGACAATTAGTGAATGCAAACAATAGTCAGCAAGTATGGAGCACATACATCAAGACCATCTGGCCCGCCTCCACGCGGCAGATTTGTATCCTTCAATGACATGCGTACATTGAACGGCACTACCACTGAATGTCAGTAGGATGTTGGTTTCAATTAAGCTATCAATCTTACCAGCAGGATAAAGTCTCAATGTCTCGTTGATAACGCGCTGTGAATACTTCATCACCTTCAAGTCCGTATAAGTAGGCTTTCCACCTGGCCCAAGTCTCTCCAAAATCTCCTCTCGAAGCTTCTGAACGAGTTCTGGATGGCGGGCAAGCTCATAAAGTGTCCAACTAAGTGTGACAGCAGTGGTCTCCTAATACCATAGTTAGTCTCTCATTCACTATCTTACATTAGAAGCAAAAAGGCAGGTATTAATCACCCTAGCAGCGAGGAGAACAGCAACAATCTGATCCCTGAGCATTTGCTTATCCCTAGTAAATTCGGCGAGGGCGTGAAGGAAGTTATAACTCTTTTCGTTTCTGCTCTTCAATTCTTCAGGCCTCATCTCCAACGTTTGTTCGACATATGGTTCAACAAACGAGTTGAGAACTTTTAGGTCCCTTTTGTACTTTCTTTCTGGGAATATCCAACTCAAAGGGCCAACCCTAGACTTGATGCTCATGTGCTTCTGAATATCGTCAAAGGCACGGGCAAATTCAACCTGTGGGCTTCCAAGACTATCAACACTGTGGCCGAGCAAGAAGTCGGTAGCAGTATCAAGAGCGAAGCGGTAGAAGAGGTCGGAGATGTCTACTGTAGCACCATCTCCAGGTATATACTCGAGCATGTGCGATACATTGCGTTCAAAGATGTCTAAATCCGAGACTCTATTCTTGATGAATTGCGGACGAATCAACTGACGGGAGGCATGCCAGAGTTGGCCATCGGTAGTAAAGATACTATCACCAAGGAACGGTTTCCAATCCCTGCGAAAGGGCTCTCCTTTGCCTATTCACATCAGCTCTATTGTGATTCGGAGTGGGACTAGAGAACGGGGCAAACATACCGTAATCGTGAAACTGTGAAGCTAACACAGCCTTTATGTTCTCCGGATCTTCCGTGAGAATAGCTCTCATGCCGATAATGTTAGCCTCGATAGTGTGACTACCCGCTACCTTGAACCAGCTCTTCCAAAGCTCCATATTCTTATTAGCTTTATAAGCTACAAACGCTCTTGCAACTATATCGAGTCCTAACAAACACTATTAACACCTATGGTACGGCCCCGTTATAGGAACGGAAGACATCGATTACCGAACAGAAACTGCCGGCAAGGAACCGACTTAGCTCTACCGCCAAGTTTATGTATTTTCCAATTCTCCCTAACCTTCTTAAAGGCGGACGTTAATACACCCCCGACAGCTAATGCTATCAACAGCAGAGGCACAGAGCGGATGGTATCTCCGAATAGCATTATTCAATTTATTCAATCTTCCCGATACCTGTAAAAGCCGAAACAGCCCAAGGAGGAGCTCTTCCGGCGAGAGCCCACCCTATTAGCCAAATTCCACTACCGCAAACTCTCCGAACGGAACCCACCGAAATTCAAGACAATTCAGAAGGCTCGGCTTTGCACTAGCTAGGAAGACCAGCTAAGAAAAAAAGGTGAGGCGAGGCAAAACTAGAAGAGCTCAAGAGACCCGGTTTGTGGAGGCACGATATCAGAAAAGAAAAAAAGAAGAAAGGGGGCCTTTCATCATATCCACGGGACTCAAAATACTATGGAACCTAGATAAAGGGCAATGTTGCAACGGTCTCGACCCCATCTAAGGTACTCGTAATCCATGATCTCCCGTTTGCTTCAACATCAACCATGCAAATGACGGGTGTTGCTGAAGAAAAGAAAGAGAGAAACTTTCTATACTAGCCCTCAACCACAATACCGGTAACGAGGTTATCCATTCTGGTAGATTAACATTTACTATTTGGACGTATCGTATACACAGTAGCATAGTGCCGGACCGGACTGATCGGGCTACCGTGCGCACCGTAGGCCACCACCGTACCGGTACCGTATACCGCGGGCACGTCGGGCATCGGATTGGGAGGAGTACCGTATGATAACAGTATTCAATTCGATGGACGGAGCGGGACTCTGTCGCCGGGAATATAGTAGTAGACTGATACTCGAGTACCAGTATCATACGACACATCTTTCATTGTTCCCACTCGAGTGGTGTAATGTAGGGAGTGCTATTACCGTCATCAGTGATATAATACGATAAAGAGTGTTTTTGTTTTCTCATTTCCATTGTTTATGGTGGCCTCTGCGGTGCTGTGTCATGCAGCACCGTACTCTGGCTTCTTTCTCGCTCGCTCGTTCGTCCATTATAGTACTGTACAGTGAGGTCGCTAACTTATCATATACGACGGTATGATAATCGGATCAGCTTTAGACTATGCTTGACTGACCAGTCGCATCCCTCCCTCTCACCATGACTAAACACCTAATACAACGTCATATTATACCTGTGCCGTACGTATTATACCAGGTACACGTAAACGAGTACCGGTACCATACTCGGGTATCATACAAGGGTGCAAGGGTAAGTAAGGCCCGGTAGTACAAGTACAAGTACCAATGTCTGAGCCTTGTTTTCTCCGTTTTTTTGTAGTTTAGTAAATAGTGTAGTGCCAGTGCGCTAAGTGTTTGCTGTCACCAGCCTGTTTCCCCCCATACAAAAAATCCCGGTCAACACGACTAAGGATCTGCTCTGTTCTACCAGTACGGTAGTTTTGTATTAGCCCCTCCACATACCCCTGCTCACTAAACCATACGGTAGTCTAAATCGGCCACCGTATCTGGATATCGCCAGACTTAACGCACCCCCCGAATAGAAAGAAGAATCTAAACCCCCAAGCGCAAAAAAATAAGAAGAAAAAAACACACCACAAAACCCACTCCTATCCAACTACCGTATTAAATTGAATAAGTGTAACATGTCTCGGGACGTCTGGCTTTCCTATTTTGTCGGGGACGGGGGAAAATACTGGCATAATAAAACCACTTTACAGAGAGGGGAAACCTAGACGTCCTGCGAGGTGTCTCTCTTACCCAAATTAATACGGGTACCCCAAACCGTCAAATTTTCAAGAGACAAACTTAAAGCTGACAACCCCCTGGATGCTGATGGCACCATAACTGCTGTATCGGACTCGCACCGACGCCGCGAAGCACGAGCCTCTCCCTGAACTCTGCGAGGCGGGGGGAAGCATCGGGGAAGGTCCTGTTATTCCCGGCGGCGTCGGTCCTGCCGGACCAGAGCACCTCCGCGGCGGCACTAGCACGTGGCCAGACGACGCTGTCGATGTTGACGGGGTCGATCTGTTCGGACCAGGCGTGCACTTCGCCGCCCAGGACTTGCTTTGCCTGTTCCTGGGTTAGGCCCGCTGCTGGGTCGTAGGAGTAGACTAAGCGAACAAGTTAGTTGGCTGTGCGGGAGGCACTGGGGCGGGGGGGGGCATACCGAGTCTCCAATTCTTGCTAGGCGAGCAGTAATCATTGAACGGGTGAAAGTATTTATAGCTAGCGGGGAGGAAGTCGAGCCATTGCCCGCGCCCGCAGTCCAGGTACCAGAAACTGTAGTCCCCCGCGATTACCCGGTGACCCTTCTCGATCACCTTCTTCAAGCTCTCTCCCGACATCCAGGTCTGCACGATGGCGTCTTTAGGTAGCGTTAGGTTCCAATCGAGTAGCATCTCCTCCCACACCAAGGGCGTGACACCATGCCGGCCCAGCTCGGTGTGCGCGTGCGAGACAAAGTCCTGCAACGCGGGCTGCAAAACAGCCGGGTCGTTGGACTTGATGTTCTCGTCAAGGTTATATACATTCTTATTGACCTCGTCGCCGCCCGTGTGGAAGTACTGGCTGTGCGACCTGAGCCTCGGGAGCAAGTCGTCGAAGAGCGTGGTGAGGAATTTTTTAACGGCGGGGTTGCGGAGCTTAAGTGAGCCAGAGGGGGGCTGCGCGGCGTATCTAACCCAGTCCGGCTGCTTGTCCCTCCCCGTTATGAGCTCCGGATAGGCCTCCGCGATGGAGGTAGTGTGGCCCGGCATGTCGATCTCCAAGATGACCTCCACGCCGCGCGACCTGCCCCAGGTTAATATGTCTTGAAGGTCCTGTGGCGAGTAGGTCAGCCCGTCCGCGTACGCGCCCTTTGCCGCAAGGTCCGGCAACGCGGGGATCTCCAGCGGCCAGGATTGCGAGTCCGTCACGTGCAGGTGGAGCCTGTTCATTTTGTTCCAGGAGAGGGCATCGATGGTCTTCAAGATGTCCTCCTTCGGGTACCATTGCCGTGCCACGTCCAAGTTTAGTCCGCGATGCTGGAACTTGGGCTTGTCATTTATCTCCACAGGCGCGAGCTTGGAATACACCCCGCCGCGGTGGCTGTTGGAGTAGTAGAACAGCTGAGTAAGCGTGGTGAAGGCATGCAGCACGCCCAGGCTTGACCCGGCGGTAATGTAGACCGCTCCCGGCTCCCCCCCTTCGCCGAGGGTCGCCTCCACTCCATAGGGCCCCAGAGAGGTAAAGTTGCCGCCGGTGACGGGGACGGTGAGTGTGTAGCTCTCATCGAATTCCCCATAGCGCACGGGCTCCGGCTTGTCCACGGATGTCTGCTCGACGAATACCTTCTTGATCACCGTGCCGATTCCGTTTTCCGGCTCGAACTTAGTCCCACGGGGGTAGAATTTCCAGGGGACAAAGCGTTCCTGGAATATTATTCCCCGGGTGCGGCTCCAGGCTTCTCGGACTTTGTTTTTCGTGGCTATATGTGTCTAGGACCGGGGAAAGCACTCGTCAGTCCTGGTCCCGCGTGGAATACTTGACACCGATATGAAGGGGCGGAAGCAAACCTCGAGTGGCGAATCGAAAACCAATTGCACGTCCGGCGATAACCAAACAGTGGTATCGCCATGCTTGTAACTCTGAGGGATAGGCCAGAGCGCGTTGGCGGATGTCGTGAGCGCCAGTAACGCTATTGCTATGCTAAACTTTGAAATCATGGTTGTATAGTGAAATGTCCCTCACCCTTTTTTTCGTCCTTCCTCACCACTGTATCACTCACTCACTCCTTCAACAAAACAAAGAAGGAAAAAACGGCAACTATATAGAGACAATAAAATAGAATAAAAAAACCCCCAAGAAAAACAATTACTGGGATGAGGGAGCAAGACTGCCAGAGTGCGAGAATCGCTGGGCTGCAGTTCGTCTTTTAAGTATCGTATGACGGTATACTGGAGCCACTTTCCCAGCCCCAGCCAAAAATTCACAACCACAGACCGGAATGCGAGCAAGCGGAGAAAGAGGGAAAAAACAAAAAGTGAATGCCCCAGCATAGTAAGCCGCTAGCACTGTGATTATACCCAAAAGGCAGTTCGCCTGAAGAGCACTATGCTCGAGTACCGGTAGACTACAGTACCCTCCGTAACTCAGCCCTTCCTTCCCTTCCCCATCCGAACTCGAACCAGCGCACTCCGACGGTTCTGGTAGACTCGCAGTGCCGGTACTGGTATGTATCCAACCGGCACGATAGGATGCCAACTCGATCAAATGCAGAACAAAGACAATTAAAAAAAACCAAAAAATCACGATCCCCCCGACACCCCGACCCCCCGACCCCCCGACTTCCCCCCCCTCTCCCTCCCTTCAGAATACCAAAGGCAAAGCAAAGGAAAATAGGGTACTTGAACGCAAGTACCTATCAGACTTTCGATCTTCCAATCTACCAACCCGCTACCGCACCGTGCACTGAACACTGGTGTCCACAGCAAACTCACCTTACCAGCGCAACCTTCCCAGCAACGGTCTTCATTTCCGGCGTCTATGGCGCTATACAGGTAAATTTACCGGTCCTGTAATTCCTTCAGGCCCCGTCTCGTCTTGTTTATTATGCTATCACCCATCGCTGTAATAAGTTCGGGTACTAGCGCATACGTACTGTACGAGTACAGTGCCCTACAGCACAACACCGGTAGCCGCGCCGTAGTATCAATGACGTGTGGCGCAATCGGAGCGATCGCATCCGAGTTCATAACCACCGGTATGATACCAAGTTATCCTCCAGATGTTGGATGGCTGGCGGATGGATACATGCTGACTGTCTGTTATCTCAACGCTTCCGCATCGCCCATCAGCGATGGATGATATGTACAGTACCTAGATGCCGCACCTTTCCTTAAATACCATGTCCCCCATTCACAGCGGCCCCCCTCCTTCTCCTCCTCCCCGCCATGAACACAACCCGGACAGGTTGGTTGATACCCGTATGCCAGAACATAATACACACACCGAGAACAAAAACACAATCTGCGCAGGAACCCCCACTCTCTGCAATTCACTTACCGTAATATACGGCACTGTGCCGGTATGTCGGCGAGGTCCACCTATCATACTACCAGCAACACCCCTCAAACTCCGATAACCCAAGCATATATCATACCGGTACCGGTACGATGCAAAACAGACTCCCGCAGCCCTCCCGGACAATAACTAAACCGGAAAATTTGGCGATGGGGCTAACGTATGATACCGGTAATCTACGGTACACTGCAGCACGGTACGAGCACGATACCGTACATCACGGATCTAGTACTGGTATGATATTATACGGTAGGTACTGCACATACCGGCAATGAGTACCATAACTTTACCTGAAAATACAGTGTCCTCCGGCCACGCAGCCGGCAAGTCCAAAGATTATCGTACCGTACCCACTGAACTGCTCAAGAGCATGCCTGTGTGCCAACTAATAATAACAACCCATCCCATTCAAGGCACAAGCATCATCACCCATCGGCCTGACAATACTCCAACGTGGATGAAATTCAGCTGGGCTGCCGCTGGAGTATACTACAGTGCTCGACGTTTTTCTAAAGTTCCCAGAATGTGAGATGAACAAGCGATTAACCCCCAATATATACACAATACCAGTAATTTATGTTTTCCCCACCACCACCACCACCACCAAATAAATCTTGCGGAAGCTTGCAATCAATCTGGCCAATGGACCCGTAACTAACTTTCCAGACACTTCAAAAGTAGAAGAAAGAAATGCCGAGTACAGTACCGTACACCACCGGACACTCGGCGGGAAGGCATACAAATCGGAATTACGGCCCCCCCCCCCTCCCCCCGGACGAACTCTATAATACTTAACTTGTACAGTACAGTACGCAGCAGTGTTTCCCTTGCAGTACACTTCTACCCATCTCCCCGTCTACCTACCAGCCAGCCAACCAAGTAGTCAAACACCAGTTCATCCACCCCAACGACGATCCCAATCGTCAATTATTGATCACCCCGCTCCCTCCAAGAAGAGCAAATCTGCGCGATTGGAAAGTTATATGACACCCGTATAGCATGGTATGGCACGGTTCGTAACTTATACCGGTAATAAACATCACATCATACTAGCACTGTACAGTAAATAAAATAAATTTACTAGTGTAGCGGCTCTACCGGGACGCTGCAGTGCGCACTTGAACCTAATTCTCGGAAACTAGCAAGAGAATTTTTTTAAAAAAATTTTGATTCAAGTATATGCACCACATCATAGTATGATACTTATGGGCTGGGATGAGTAACTTAACTTAAGCCGTAAGGCAGGGGAAAGAGGTTGGGACATTCGATATCATACCCATGCATTTTCGGGAACGGCTTTTTAATGGTGCGAGGTCGTGATATTGTACAATATACTGTGGCCGGTGCTTGGGTTGAACCGTTGGGGAGGTCTAAATTATATACGGTACTGTACAATGGGACAGAATGGGCATTAAATTTATGATGTGAATAGGACGGATGGACGGATCGCAAGACTGCCGGCGGTGACTATGCTATACTATACGACACTACCCAAATCTGCCTTTCCCCCCCCTCTGGCCGCTCGTCCATTCGTCCAAGATAAGCTACACTGATCAACCCGTTCATCGTTCATCCGTCCACGCAACGCGTACTGTACAAGGTATTATCCTGTGCTATACAGTGCGCTTACCGGTGCAGCACAGTAGTCTGCCTCTCAAACCCGAATCTCGTCCAACCAAGTCGAAAGTCGACGCGATGCAAAACACACCCACCTGGACACACGCACAAACACACACGCGAAAAGAAAAAAACACAACCGAAAAAATAGGATAAATCAGGTTCACATCCACATCTTTCTATGCTTTCGAGGACAGATTGGTTGTTTTGGATCCCCTTTCTCCATTTTTTCCTCTCCTTCTTCTCTTTGGCTTCGATAAGATTCTCAGACGAAGCAGGCAAAGCATCAATCAGTTAATCAATCAAACCAGAGCAAACACAACACACAAAGATTACAGTAGATGGGAAAAAGGCGAGCAAGACAATCAATAAGATTTCAGCGTAAAAAAGAGATGGTTTGGATACAAAAGAAAACCAAGCGCCGTTTCCCGGAAATAATCCCTTCTCCCATTTTTTGTTCCCTCCCAGCAGTGCCAGTTCGCTTTTGCCTGTTCCCCTACTACTTCCACTCTTTAAATTCGGTGTTTTTCGCTCTCTGTACGGCGCAAAAAATTACACGAACGGTTAGCAATCTTGCACCCCCCTCCCAATATCTCACTCATATAGCATAAAGTTAATCACGTACCGAGTCTGGAATACAGCATATACAAGGCCATCTGATTACACTCCTGGGTGCCAGTAATAGTGACCAATCTTTCATTGCTGTTGTCCTGAGGCTCATTGATCTTGATAACACTACCTGACAATTGTCGAATCTCATTGATCTTTGCTCCACCTTTCCCAATGATGGCTCCCACCATATCGTTAGGAATGAAGATCTGTTGGGTAAGCGGTTGCCCGGGCAACATGTTAGCCATAGGATTAGGCGCAGGCCCCTGCTGAGGAGTGGGCCCAGCTCCAGCCTGGCCGGGTTGATGAGGGCCAGCGCCAGAGTAGGCACTGGCGGCCTGGGGATCTGCATAGTGAATGGGAGCCTGAGGAACCGGGGCTGGGGCCGGCCCATGAAGGTAAGGAATCCCGTAAGGATTGCTGGGGTTCCGCTGAGCATTGTTGGTGTGGCGTTTGTATGTGTCAGGATTTCCATAAGATCCATGAAGAGGTTGTGGCTGGTATGGAACAACTTGCATTCCACCAGGCATCGGGCCCGCAGGACCGCCGGAACGAGTTGCATACGCAGACGCGGCAGGGCCACCAAAACGCTCCGTCAATTGTTCCACAAGAGTATTGGCAATATAGTACGTCGCGATATGAACCGCGTCAGCAACACCAAGAACGACCAAAGAACGCTCGGTAGAAAGAGGAAGGCATGAGCCAGACGCGTTAAGGCGAGCGCCCGAGGCCTCTTGGATTTCTCTAATCCTCCCACCCGACTTCCCAATGATCGAACCAATCAAAATGTGGGGAACCAGGAGCCTAAGCGGATAAGTCTTGGATTGAGGGGATGAGGCTTCTTCAAGTGGTTCGTTATTCAACGTGCGAATGATAAGTCCAAATGCCTATGATTGTCAACACAAACCTCTTGATCAAACCATCCACAGCGAAATCCCGGGATGGAAACAAACCTTGGCGACAGCGTCCACAGCTCCGCTAACCGTTAAAATTCTCTCACCGGCTCCCCTCTGGTAGTCAGAGACGGTGCACTTTGCTTCAGCCATCCTTCTGATCTGAGTTACATTTTCACCCCCTTTCCCAATTACGGTTGCCGCTTCCGCAGAAGTGATTACTGCGCGCATGTGAATCCAATTACTCTCGTCAACCTGTGGGACAGATTGCTGCGCCTGCTGGCCTTGCTGCCCAGCTCCTTGGGGGGCATCCGGAACATCAGTGTCGGCATCCTTGGTCTCTGGAGCTGCCTCCTCAGAATCCAACTTGCTAACAGCAGCAGCAGCAGCAGTCTCGGTCTTGGTAGGGGTAGGGGATGAGGTTCTGCTGGATTCACCTTCCACCTTAGCGTCCTTGTCAAGGTAAGGGCGCTTGGAATCATGTTCATCCCTGATATTTGGAGAGGAAGAATCCTCGAGAGGGCGTTTCGTAGCTCCGGAAGCGCTTGGAGAACTCATCCTTGAATTATTGTCTCGGTTTTCAGGTCTGTTTTCTTTTCAATTCAGGTTATGTAGGACGCGTCTGAAAAATCTTTTGGTTTGACTAAAAATTTGTATTCTTTCTTGCTGTGTACACCAGGGAAAGAAATGACGGGTGCGTTTCGGGGCTGAAGGGAGCGGATGGGGAGGTGGAGGTGATGAAAAGGTGAATGAAGATATTAACTCTAGGGTCGGGAGGGGGTCGTGACGGTGGTGATATGATGGATTGGAGGCGGACGGATGAATTAGGCTAGGAGGGAGAAGGCCGGTGCGTATGAGAACCAAATGTGGGGGTAGCAAAGGCAGAGAGAGACGACAGTAGGAGATCAAAAACCTAGCTGCTGCTGCCGCTGCTTTGACGATGTGATGGTGATTTGATGATTGAGTTCTGGGCAAGTGGTGAAGGACTTCGGGAAAGAAACAAGTGATATTAGAGAAAGGGGGAATGGGAAAATGAGGGGGGGAGATAATAGGAGGGAAGGGGAGGGAAATGAACGAAAGCAAACAAAACGAGTCGAGTCGTTTGAGTTTTGTGTGGCAGAAAATTGAAGTTGAGTCGAGACAGAGGAGAAAAGAAGGGAGGGAAGAGGGAAGAGAGGTTGTCAGCCGGGGATTGAGAACGTGGACAGTGTGCCCTAGTGCCGAGCCAACACGCCATTGGATCGAGGCTGCTCGCTTAGTCATGCATCAGGCTCCGAATTCCCCGCCTCCCCGGGTGAGTCAATTTGATGAAATCCGAGTGATAATAGATGGTGCCATCGGCTTAGCATTGCTTATGTATGAGATGCGCCGAGGCGAGCAGCATTCTGTCTTAGAGGCGATGATGTTATACTCTTATTCTGGCTGCAGGTAGAAAGATATCAAACTGTATTTGTGGTGGAAATCTGCACGTCCTATCATGCTTGTGGCGGCTCAGTTCTGCAGAAGTTTACACCTGGTATGGTGAATACTGTAGCTCGAGAGGGTCTGAGCACTGAGTTGCGGGCGCCGGTACAGCACAGTACTCTACGAGTACTCTTCTATCGAACACACTTCCATAGCTACTCGATGGTATCAAGGGTCTCGCGATACGCCAATATAAAACACCCATAACCCCGTCCTCCTACTGCTGCCGTACTGCGAGCAGCGAGTCTTCACCCTAAAAATGCCATTCAACACCTCCATTCTTTCCTTCGCACCGAATACACCAATCGCTCCGGGATCAGGGTATTTTTAGTAGCCTCCGACTTGAAAATCCTCTTTGTCTCAGGCTTACTTGTGTCAAAAATCATCAAATGGGATCCCACAGTACTGTATCCTAATAGCATTCAGTTGACTGCGGTGCTTACCATACAGTGCTAAAAAGTTGTTCCTTATGCTGTTAACCGTGCTGCGCAGATACGAGGGCAGCAACCCGGTAGTCTAAGCCAAGAAAAGCGTTTCCGGGGATACCCAGACGCCTCGACTCTACCAGAGGGATGTATATTTAAAAAGAACCATGATGGCAGGGATTTTGTGAGCGATTACCGTACTTGGCAAAAATGTAGTCTACCGGTATTATGGTGTGCGAAAATTTCCCTTATCTTGTTCGCCTCATCTCTTCGTGTGCAGTTTAAATTTATCGTGCACTCCTCCCGCTAACCCCGCTGACTAATCATAAACTCAGCCACTCACACCCAGCCACGCAACACAAAACCTCGTGAAGCTCGGAATCCTCCAAGATCTTCTGGCCGGACACCCCTGTGGACGACAGCTCCAATACCCGATTTCTACACTTCCCGTTCGTAAAGCCAAATTGGCGGTTTCCGGGAGATGAATAACGCACAATTCCGTAAACTCCTCGAAACGCCCCGCCCTGCAAACGCATCCGGCCAAAATGGGCCCTCCGCGACTCCGGCGTTGGGTTCTAAGCTGCGGTCTTCAATCCCGATGACTCCGTATGCACCCTCCCCCTTTCTTCTCCTATTCACAGGATAAGCTAATTGAATTAATGCGCAAATCAATAGACGAAGCGTCCTCGGCGGCTCATCAACACAATCCGAATTCGCCCGACAGCTAGCAGCAAATAATGCCTCCGAGCAAAAGGCAAAAAAGTTCCGCTCCTCAGCTGCGCCCCTCGGCGCACGGTTACCCGAAGGCTATGTTGACCGGACGAAGGAAAGAGAAGACAACGGCGGCGACGAGAGGGGCCGGCGATTAGTGGCGCTGGAGGAACTCTACAAAGAGGGTGGGATAGAGCATGAAGAGTACGTTCGGCAGACAAAGTTACTGGGCGGGGATGTGTCGAGTACGCATCTTGTTAAGGGGTTGGATTTCAAGCTTTTGGAGAAAGTGCGCAGGGGTGAGGACGTCATGCGTGTGATCAGGGATAATGGAGGCGATGAGGGGGAAGGGGGGCTGGATAGTGAGGATGAGGAGGACGTTCTGGATAGAGTACTCGGGAATGATATTGTTCTCGAGAAGAAAGAAGAGAAGAAAAAGAAGGGTAATTTGGCGCCGAAGACCCGCGCGGAGATACTGGCGGAATTGAAGAGGAGCAGGGAGGCTGCGAAGCCGGTTTCTGTGCTTGGTTCGAAGTTCAAGAAGATCGGTGTGAAGGAGGAGAAGAAGGAGGAAGATGGGGTGAGGGTTAAATATGTCACAGGTGCGGACGGGGTGGTCAAGAAGATGGTCAAGAAGGATAAGAAGAAGCGTGATGAACCGGGACAAGTTTCTACGAGGGTTATGGGGATGGTGCCCCCACCGCCAATGCTCGGAAAGACAGAGAAGCAGGCAGAAGAGGAAGATGAAGAAATCGATATATTCGAAGGAGCAGGAACGGAATATAATCCTCTAGCAGGCCTGGATGACGATGACTCCTCATCTTCATCTTTAGAAGAAGAAGGCGAAGAAGGAGAAATCCATCCGACCAAGAAAAAAAAATCTGAAAAGCCGCTAGAATCTTCTTCAAAATCCTCCCCTCTACCTATATCCCCTTCACCACCTTCTTCAATGCCACCACCACCACCACCACCACCATCCGCGCCTAAGCCGAAGGTGAACTACTTCAACGAGTCAACCGCTTCCTCCTCCCCCTCTTCAGATATGTACAAACCCCCATCCTCAGCCTCAGCCCTCCTATCTTCCAACCCCGAACTCGCGGCAGCACTAGCCAAAGCCTCGACTCTAAAAGCCTTCTCCACGCCCTCCGAAGACGAAGCCGGGAGGCGCCGGAAGGCTCTCCTGGAGGCTGCGGACAGAGACGCTTTCGACGTCGACTTTGGGTTCGGCGGGAGTAGGGATTTCGGGGATGAGGATGACGACGACGGGACTGTTGCTAAAAGTAGTGGTGGCAAGAAGCGGAAGCGAGGAGGGAAGCCGAAGAAGGGAGATAAGAATGATGCAGGGGTTGTCGGGAAGATTGTGGAGGAGCGGTATGGAAGTGGGTCGAGGAAATAGAGTCGGGGGGTGCCATGAATGTATTTTTAAATTTGCATGTAGGTAATGGTGAGTCACCGGTAGATAGATAGTCTACATACGAATATCAACCTGCGGCTTGATGTCAAGACCCTTTGGTGTTGGCGAATATTGGGTTTATCCCATCCCGAGTGATTTATCGTGACTACATTACATGTTATTCGTTCGGACGCCCCACTCTCTATTTTTTTCCCCTTTAGGGAAGCATGGTGCTACAAATACAGCACTGAAAAGCCCAGTATAATAACAAGGGAAGGAGAAGGCCTTGTATAGAAGGAATACGGTATGCGGAAGTATGATATTATAATAATAATGATTAGGTCAAGTCCATCTTCTCCGAGTCTGGAATGTTCGGAGCATCTGGCAATGCCACTGCCCCCTTCTCGCAATTCTCCACCGGGGGGTCGGTAAACTCGATGTCCTCGTCTTCGTCGGCTTCGCCTTCCTCCTTCTCGTCATCCGGGGAGGTATGTGTGATGACGGGGACCGGAGTTGCGACATGGCTGGCGCTAAGTTTGGGCGTAGAAATGTTGAAAGGAGTATTCGATTCGGAGAATTGTCTAGAGATAACCGGGGCTTCGACTTCCTCGCCTTCTTCCTCTTCCGACATGCCTTCTCTACGATCTAGGATAATCACGATCACCAGTCAGTTTTCTTCCCTCAAGTGAAGGAGCAAAAGTGGATTACCTTGCTCGTCCTTATCCTCTTTGATCTGCGCCCACATCTTCTGCAACTGATCCACGATCTGCCCGAACTGATCGCGACGGGCGTTCCATACCTGTCTGTACTCGTCGCGCTCAGCCTCCAATTCTGCAATCTCTTTGTTTAGCCGCTCGATGTTGACGCTCTGCTCGTCGCGAGACTTTAGTGTGTTCTTTGACAGGATGTCGCTGGCGATTGCGTCGTAGATGAGTTTATTCTCCTTTTCGCGCTGCGAGAGTTGGAGCGTTTCTCTGAGTGTGACGAGGGTTTCACGAGCAACCGTGGCGGTCTCGACTATAAGCGCAAAAATTAACTTTTTCCTTCTTTGAGCAGAGAGGCGGAGGGGGAAATACGAATGTCGCCCTTTTCCTTCTCGTAACGTTCCACTTCTCTCTTGTTTGTCTCGCGGAGGAGCTGGATCCGGGCGATTACACCTTCGAAGGCTTTGAAGTCGAGTTCTAGCTCTTCACCATAGGTGTTAAGTCCTTCGGAGGTTGCTGGTAATTGCTCCGGTCTCAATAATGGGGTGCAGCGCTTTACAATACGATTGTAAGGACGTTGTTCGAAAAGGAGGGGTCGGGTTTTGATCAACTCTTCTGTGATTCTGATCAGCAGTTCATCCAAGTGGTTATTTCTACGGATGGGAGGGATATTGTACCTTCGTCGAGGATTCCAGACATTGTTGCTGAGCTTTGAGGGAGCAAGGGAATTTACTTGGGTGTTGTGGCTAGTATCATAGCATGCTGGATTTGGCGAGGCTGGCACTCGGGTAGACAGGGTATGGGTTTAAGAACGGCGGCTTACATAATATATATTGATGCCTCAACCTTGACGTCAAGCGCCTTGCGGTGGCTTATCCACGGCTCCATCTGTAAACGTATCCCAATTTCTCCCCTCCTTTCATCTCAATCTAAATACTTCCCCACCACCACCGCTTCTCTTGATCACCACCAAAGCCTTCTCCTCCGCTGACCTCTGCTCTTCCCATCTACATATACACAAGAGAGAATTCTCCACCGGCTGGCTACACAAAACCTAGCAACCGAGTCAAGTCATGGCGCCTCATATGCATGGAAATGTCAAGTCTCTCTACCTTCTCACTAAAAATGTGCTGATAAAGCATGTCGACTGTATTCCTCCTCTTTTCCCCCCTCTCTGCTTTTCTTTTGGGCAAAGCTAATTTTTGATTTGATACTAGTGATCGACGACATCGGAGACCTCCACTACGCACTTGTACGTCCGGTTCTTCTCAAGATCACCTCTCCTGTACAGCTCGTATGTTACCTAATTCTCGCGCTGCCCCACCTTATATACGTCCCCATTCGCCCTGCCGTTTACCCTGTCCTGCCTTGTCCATTCTCTCCAATACTAACGATCTAACTGTATAGAAAAAACTCGAAGAAAATTGCCCACAAATCCGTGGTGAAGATAGTGAAATCTGGAAAGCTCTTATAGGGAAACACTTTGGCCAGGATGCTCTTCACAAGATGGAACTTGAGGAGCCAAAGAATTGGAGTAAAGCCTATGACGTACATCACTTCCCTCTCCCTTTTTTCCGAACCCTCTATCTAATCTGTCATTTTTTTCACAGAAACTCCAAAAAGCAGCTGATGCAGCAGCAGCTGCTGCAACCGAGACCCTCCGCGCACAAATGACTAAGATGTCCTCTGCGAAGCAGCAATCCCGTGCAAAGATTCTAACCAGCACCGTCGGTCTCCCATCCACCGGCCGCCCTAGATCATTCGGTGGGGGTGGAGGCTGGGGTGGGACGGGAAATAGCTGGACTGTTAGAGCTGGCAGTAAAACCAAGAATATCATCGATAAGGCTCGTCGCGAAGCGAAGGAACTTAGTGTCTTCCGAGGTAGGAACAGCGTTCTTGCGGCGCCGACACATACACTCAAGCGCCAGGAAGTCGATAGGAAGATGAAGGAGAAGATAATGAAGAAGATGGGTGATGCGAAGGATAAAGAAAAGGGGGAAGGAGGGGAAGGAGGGGAGGGAGAGGCTGCTGGGAGGGGGAATGATAATATTGGTAATAAGAGGGGAAGGGACGATGCTGTCGGTGATGATGATGATAGAGGCTCAAAGTGGATTTCCGGTGCCGACGGAAAGAAGATTGTTGTTCCAAAGATCGGAAGAAGCAAGTTTGTGAATGGTGGCAGGGCCGCCTCTTCTCTGCCTTCTGCTCCTATTTCCACCGCAAATATGCACCTGAACAGAAGAGGCCCCGCGGACCCATTCATGAGAAGGAAAAAGTGACGGGATCGATCTATGGGGTATCATCATAAGTGGTAATTTTCTTGTGCCATGATTGTTTTTCTTTTTCTTTCTTCCCCTTTCTTACCTTGTCAGTTACTATTGTTTTGATAATATTTACGGTTTAGTTCTTGTTCTGTCTGTAGGTATTTTTCTGGTTGAATCGGTGTGTGGGTGGTTGCTAAAACGGCGCTTATGCTTTGTACTTTTCACTTTTTTGATATAAAATTTCTTTTTATTTTTGCTTTATTTTTTGCTGGCGCCCTTGCGAGCACAGTGCAGAGGAAAACAGATAATTGGGATGGGATGTTATATAGGTTGCGAGAATATACCTTGGTGGAGTATGATACAGTTATGATGTTTCTGTCCATCCACCTTATTTTTTCTTTCCTATCGTCCCTTGCGCATTTTCTGGTCAGTTCGGTTCAGTTACCAAAGTGGCTTTCGCATGGCATGCGGCATTGGTTGTGCGGATAGAGGGTCAGTGAATCCTTTATGAACTACTCTTCATAACTCCTCACTCGCACTTTTCCTATTCACACATGTTTCAAGCTGCAGGGAGTGTGAGTGTCCTTCCCTACCCACATATGCGACCTGCCGATTGTGCGCTCCGTGGCCCACGAATATCGTAGCGGCTACCGCAGACACTTACCATACGGCGAACACCTACTCGTGCACATTGTGTTAGGATATGAGCGTTCTAATTTTTAAAAGTATAGAGCTATGACATCCGGGCCGACAGATACCCAAGGCAGATCTATTTTTCTCCAGAATATCGTACACCACCACCGCTATAGGATAACAATTGTGAAAAGAAAAAAAGAAAAAAAAACGAACTAGCGTGAGCCTTGGAGGAGAAAGAAAGAGAAAAAGGGGGGAAGAGAATAGGGATGAGAATGAGAGAACACTGGGTTTTATACAAAGGGAGAGACCCCTAAATTCCCAAGCCAGGTCGGCATGCTTAGAAGGAAAAGGCAAGGGGGGGAAAGGAAGAAAGAAAGCTATACACTCTCCCACAAAACAGGGAAGAAAAGAGGTGAAAGTTGAGTTGACCATGCACCCCACATAGAAGAAGGAAGAAGAGGAAACGACAAATCCTCCCTGTAATCATACACCACGATAAGGAAAAAAAGGGGATTAGACCTCGCGTTTTCGGTTCATTTTTCTAGCAGCCTTTTTGCCTACTTCGTAACTTGAGATCTAGTCGTATGTTAGATTTCCCGCATCGCGCTGAGAGAGAAAGGGAGGGGATAGTGATTGTTTAGACGGATGGATGGATGAATGGATGCTAGTAATGGGGAAAACATACCATAATGGCACAGGCGGGCGAAACCTTCAGGATTCTGGGTACGCAGCCTCTCCAGAGGCCGGATGCTCCCTCGGCTTTGAAAATGTTATAGAGAACTCTCGGCATATCCCCCCTTGTTTCGATGCCAGCGTGTGCAGAGATCTGACGCCGAGTCTTTCCGACGTCGAAAGGCTGTGTGAGGAAGGCTGCAATTGATCCTGAAACTGCACCGGCAACAAAAGAGTCTGTGAAGGTGCTCTCAGAATGGAGGTCTTTCTTAACGTGGTGTTTGGCGGGGTGGCGGAAGTGAAGGGAGGACAAATGCCACTCTCGCTCTCTCTCAGAACGTATGAATGACTTGATGGTTTCATATCCCAGCCAGTAAACTCCCGAGAAAGGTACGTCGCGCCAGAGGGTCAATTCCAGTCCACGCCAGAGAGATCTAACGCCATCTTTTGCCACCATATCCTTGGTGGTATCGAAGGTACCCCTGAAGATTCCTTTGGACGAATTTAAATGAGTGTTTGATACGGCCTGTAGTCTGGTTTTGAACATCTCGATTGGCGAAATGGCAGTAGCAGAGATAGCTCTCGCTGCGGACCCGGCAATGAGAGGTCCCCAAAAAGAGCCAAAGTGGTTAAATGGCGACCAGGTAGATGTGCGCAGAGTGTCATATCCGGTAAAATAAATAACGTTTGAGGGGACTGCCATGAGCAGTGTTGGACTCAAACCCCTCCAAAGTGAAGAAACCCCCTCATATCTTGCAATCTTGACCAACCCCTCCCAGGTTCCATGGAAACGACGACGGGATGCCTCTTCAACTACGCAACTATCGTTCAAGATTGTGCCTGCGCTTAGGGAAGACGTAGGGGCAATACAGGCCTCCGAAGTATTGTTTATCCAGAAAACTTCCCGGCAACATGCGGTTACGCCTAATTCCGGTGCGGATAAGTGGGCCATTGACTGGAATTGTAACGGTGTGAGAGGAAGTTTATGAGCTCTTAAGGGTGAGGTCGAAGACGAGGAATTTACCGCTGCATTCTTTGAAGAAGGTGGCTGTTGGGATTGCAGGCGGACCCGGACGACATCCAGAGGTGTTACTATAGACAAGCGAGCAATCAGCGCCATAGAAAAAAAAAAAAAAGTTGCTACGCAGGATACGGGTAAGAAGAAGATACCTAGAAGGCTGGTAAACAAACTCCCAGAACAGGCCGCCAACATCTTCTGCCCGGCTGTGATGTCGGGTTCTCCCTCTTTGCCATTATTTCCACAATTGCTCTCCAAGCCGGGCACAGTCTCAAACTTTCCTCGACCAGAACCGCTTTCGTCAATCCAAGTCCTAAGGCCATGATTTTTGTCCGAGTTGTCCACAGCCGCCTCCTTCACACCAGCCATTTCAATGGATTCTGCAACAGAGGTTTCGGCCCCGCTCATACTAGATATGTTTGTTGATTGGTTGTAAAGTCTTAGCTGTTGCCGTATATTGAGAGAATGGGTTCTGAAGAATTTGAATTAGATGAGGCAGAAGAGTGCGGGGATGATCGTTTGTGGATAGATGAGTTTCATATGTAGGTATTTTCCAGGTAGGGCGTGTGTGCGTGTGTTTGATAGGTGTAATTTAGGTAATTATGCACCTGTTGGAGGGGTAAATCCTGGGTTCGGAGGGTGGGTGTTGATGAGGGAAGAGGGCAGACCCGCAGACTGTGACGAAAAGAAGCGTTGGTGGGATCTGATAAGAATAATCAGATCATCGTTTAAGGCTTTTTGTGGGGCCAGGTTAGGGTTAGGGTTACGAGGTCCCGGAGGGTGCTGATAGGAGCGAACAAGATTGTTCGTGGAACGCGAGTATCTCAATGTCTATCTTGTCTCACTCTCTCGAATGAGACATTGTGACTCCTACAATACTGGGATTGAGTCTCTATCTCCGACAACTTGCCTAACCCCGGGACATTACCGTATGTCAGCGGCCGCCCGTACGTACCTGTCCGGTCTAATCGCCTCCGCTTCCTCGTTGCCTTCCACGAGCTTCTCCTCCCTTCGACGAACACAGTAGTACGGTACTCGAGTACAGTACCAATGGACAAAGAACTCGCCCGTTTCCGCCAAGAGTGGCAAGCAGAGGTTTCCGCCCGCCACCACCAAACCCCAGGGTCCTCCGCACCGCAGCCAAGCAGTTCCGCAGCCGTAAACAAGCCAAGACAAAACCCCTTCGCGTCAAGGAAGCTATCCCATTCTTCCTCTACCGATGAGGGTGTCGAAGACGAATCACCAGAGCTCTCAGCTCAGCGACCTCTCTCTCCAGTTGCTCATCAGCGAACCTCATTTGCAGGTAGCCCATCCCGTGCGGACCTCAAGCGCGCACTCGAGCATTATGAACGGGCGGTGGCGAAGGAATCCGAAGGTAGTTTGGGGGAAAGTTTGAATTTGTACAGGAAGGCGTTCAGAGTATGTCCCGAATAATGGTGAATAGTGCGAACTGAAGTTAATTCCTGGAAAAGATCGATCATAAGGTTGATTCCCACTATCGGGAGAAGCACTTTCCACGGCCACCCCCTTCATTGGCTAAGAATATGACACCTCTTGCTGCCATTATTTCTTCCCAGCCATTGGTACCGGCTCCGGCTTCCCTATCTTCTGGTTCTAAGGAGATGAGCGAGTTTATCGCATCCTTTGCTGGGGTTCAAATCAAGCCAGCTCCTGTCGCTAAACTCAATGAAAACGAAGCAATAGTAGATGAAGGGAAGGGAAAGGAAGCGGAAGAGGGAGAAACAGTGTTTTCTCTGCTAGCGGCACTCCCGCTTGAGCTCTTGCTCCAGGTTGTTAGAAACTTAGCTATAGCAGACATAGCCTCATTCGCAAGGTTAGCACAAGTATGCAAAGCATTCGCCTACCTTGTGATCACTGAGCAAAGCATCTGGAGAGCTGTATGCAAAAAGACCTTCGACCAAATGCTCTGGGACTGGGAAGTGACGGTGAACGGAGATACAATAGAGAAACCCCTCCTACTCGAAGGTCCAAACGGCAAAGTTCTTCAAGACGGCGAGTATGAAGATGAAGAGGAAGGACAGGAGAAGCGAGAAGTCCCAGTTGACGAAAAGGAAGCGCTTAAATACGGCCAAAACTGGCGAAGGATGTTTATGATCCGACCGCGCGTTCGATTCAACGGCATCTACATCTCCACTTGCAATTACCTCCGCACAGGAGCATCCCAGTCCTGGAACACCCCCGTACACATCGTGACCTATTATCGTTACCTGCGGTTCTACCCAAACGGCACAGTCCTCTCACTCCTAACTACCTGCGAGCCAGCAGAAGTGGTTCATGGCTTCAACAAGATCCCACTCATCCCAGCCCACCTTGGCGGTTTACCAGTCGGTGCCGTGAGCTGGGGGAAGTATGTGTCCAAGGGCCGTTGGCGGATGGATAAAGACGGGCAATTGGATGTGGAAACCGAAGCGCCCATGATGGACAAATACTTGTTCAGGATGGCGCTCAAGGTGAAGAACGTCCGAGCTGGGGGGAGGGTCGGGGGTGTCAATAAATTGGTTTGGGAAGGCTTCTGGAGCCGGAACATAATCTCTGATGATCTTGCAGAGTTTTCCTTAAAGTTGGTTTCTTTCTTTCTACCCCCTCCATGTGATTGAGGTGATTGGCTGACTGATCCAACAAATAGAAATGATAAACCATTCTTCTTTTCAAGGGTTGTGAGTATTGAGAGGGAGATGGGGTATGATTAGATCACCAGGGTTTACAATATGGGAGGGGTATGATCAGAGTAGGGCGATTAGAAGTGGGATCGGTAGACTAGACGAGACATTGCCGTTATGGCCGTGATAGAAATACATGTATGAACCAGACCTTGGTAAACCAATGGAACCAGCACCTCGCAGAGCCACCCCGTGCACCTTTCTTGAGGAGTGGGGGGGAGGGGGGAGAGAAAACATTCCCGGTCCGAAAAATCCACTCTCCTATCTCAACTCTTGTCACCCGCCCCAATACATACAACCCCCAACACAAAAAGCTTCTAGGATGGCAGCACTACCTCCGCATCCCGGCGATACCGATCTCTCATTTGTAAAAAAAAAAAAAGCCATAGAATTGCCGGTCCTGGTAGGACAATCTCCTCCCACGCAATTGTCAGGTTTCAAATTCCTACCAACTGATTCCTGGTTCCCTCTCTTAAAGATTTTATATATGCATAGTGCCTACCGGTGGGTGGGTGCTTTAGCGCGCAATCCGTGAGCTTGCCTCGAGAATCCATCCATCCATCGTATCGTATCGTAATTCCTGGGGGTTGGGGAGGGGGGGGGGAAGTGGGCGAGCATCATGAGTTGTCACTTGTAATTATCCACCGCGCACTCGGATATGTGCAAAGTAGTGTGGTGGGATGATTGATATTCCTTGCTGTTATCAGTGTTTTTTTGTTTTTTTGTGAATGGACAAGGATAAGTATCATAGGTGCTCGGTAGTAAATGATTCCAATGCGGGGTTTTCCACGCTGAGATTACTCTTGCGGTTATATGATGTCGTTTCTGTGGAAGGGTTGTGCCTAGTATCATATTGGTATGCGTCGGTTTGAAGTCTGTATTGTAGCGCTGAGGTAGGTAGGTAGGTATCCTTCTAGCTCCTTCCCCTTACTGTTTCTATCGTGACCGCTACGGTTGGGTGACAAAATGTTGTTCACTGTTTGAATTCGTGGAGAATTTCTTGGTAATGGGGGGGATCTGAGGCTTTTCCATCCACCCATGTGGGAAATTGGTGGTGCTACAGTACAAGGTGTAAATGCACTCTCTGGTATTTTTTTTTCTTCCTGTTGTGGTGTTGTGTGAGTTTTATATCTGGTGTAGTGGCTAAGATTTCAGGAGTGGACCGACGCTGTGTTTACTGTGATTGGTGGGAGGAGGCGCAGGAGTACTGTACTGTACGTAACCCAAGTTACTATCATACAATCCTGTGCCAGTAGTATGGGAGACTGGAGACCTAGCCTTTCTTCGATAAAGCCGTAAAGCAAATCAGTCCTGCCATGACGTCGCAGGTTTAGACTCTGGCTCTGCCTGCACACAGAATGAATAGTAGAATCAGGTTGTTTTTTTTTCTTCCTTTTTTTTTGTTTGATTTAATTCAAAATGGCCATCGCAAGTTTTGAATGTGATCCACAACTTCCGACGTCGTAGGGTACTAGAATAGCTTTATTGGTCTAGGAGTAGTTGTAAAAACTTGTTGGACCACCATTCCACGCTAGTACATGGATGGCGCCTAGTAGCGCTCGAGCTTCAGCTAGAACCTGTTTTGGAGAGTATTATGATATTATTTGGAATAGTGCCATAGGGTTTACAACAATTCCTTTTCCAACTCGCTCTCCAAAGTTCACAGAGCATTCCGCAGTTTGTTAGAGGGGTGTGATAGGGGGTGCTAGCTAGCGGGAAACAACTGGAGCTCGTCACTGGGGCTTGATATCTGTTGTGCACAGGAAATCGATCATTTTATAGACCCTTTTTCCTGGCTAGCTAGTTGTCTTGTTCCACCCCTGAGGGGCACTCGGAAATTAGACATTATCACTAGAGAAAAGTAGGGATGGATATATCACCCCTCTGATAGCCGGAATATGGTCCTGAGATGCCCCGCTGGAATGCACGGTCTCTCAAAATGCTTCACTGCGGAATTGCCTAGGAACTAAACGCTCTTTTCGTGCTGGCACCACTGTTGTAACTCTATCTATAAACATGAAGTGATCCTCCGGTAGGAAAACGGTGACCCAAAGTTAAATTTGTCTCTTGCGGATACGCTTGTTTCTGGCGCCCACTGCGGGAATTCGATCGATCGGTCCTAGTGGGGTGTCTTGATTGCAAACACTGTAGCTGATTGTCCGTATTTTTGAGAAACTCGGTACTTGCCTGCAAAAGCGTAGGCATAAAATAGCTATTTCATGGTCGGGTAGTTAGATAAGCCGGCCCCTCCCTACCAGTACGGTACTAGCCCCTCCGAGCTGAAGCCTGAAGCCGGCCACCCTACACGAGACCGCAATCGCTACCACGGATGTATAATTCTAGCTCGGTCTCATGAGTACACTCACACCCCGTTATCCCGGACGGCCAAAATCTAAACAATCTGTCCGGTACAGTGGGTTATCCGGAACAACGAATCAAGTTTTGCTGTGGAAAATTTTGGAATTCACAACATTTCATACGGGACAGCGAGGTATCCGTATTATAGAGAACCGGGACGGCGGGGTTTGAGTGTATAAATTTCGGTGTATAGCCTCCGGTAGAAAAAATCAGAAAATGTGGAAATTAGATCAGATAGATCCCGGGGTTCTGATTGGAGTATTCAGTGGCTCGAGCCAACTGAGAAACCATGTTTCGAACACGCGTTTTCCGATTTTTTTCTACCGTAGACTGTACTCACTCAACAGTTTAAATAATTTTCCTTCCTTAAAAGTTATCTGACCTCTAATCCGCTCCAGTTTAACCTTCATCCTCGGTCAGCTCACTACTAACTTGAAGGTGCGCATTGCGCCTTTACCGCATACACGCCGGAGAGATTGCCTAGAGTGAGAGCCATGCTACACAGGAGTAATACTCTTCTCGGAATGGGGCTAGGACAAGTCGGGCATGCTGCACAACCAGCCAAGGTGACAGAAGAGAGGATAAGGTGCGGCGCGCAAATACGACGAGAAAGAGAAGGAGACTGAAGGTAACAACCAAGAAGAAAATTTTTCGGACGTGGGAGGGGGTGAAGACGTGAACTTCAATCCCAAATACGAGTGCGGCCGATAGATATATTCGTCATGTGAGTGTGATAAGAAAGTTTCGGTGCACCTTTTGGCTGCGATTTGTCCTTAGATAAGGCACGTGACGAATATATTTATCGGCCGCACTCGTACAGTAGGGGGAGGGGGAAGGCCCGGAGGGGAAGAATGTAGACGAGCCGATAGCGGAGGTATCAGGTGCGGGTAGCGAGGGCAGCGCAACCAGGAGGTCCGTTAACTCGAATAGCCAATACCGGTTTTCGCGAGTCCAAATAGACCGATGAATGAACAAACACCAATTACCGAGTGATACATTGTGAATATCCAGACCAACACCACACGAATCGTCCCATTAATCCTCAATTGTAATCATAACACGAAATTCCAACGGTACGTCAATATTATTATTAGTCTTTTATCACACCCGGGAGAGAATTCATCTGAGCGCGAAAAAGTACCCTACCAAGGTTTCCAGAAGGCGCGGGCCTTGCCACTAGGGACTAACTTCACAGTCCACCATCTGAACCAGCGAGAAATAATGCGGGCAGAGGGCGGGCCCCAGTTTTTCGCACAATTGGGACGGCCTCTTTTCCTTCGCCCAGTTCTATTTATTAGAGCGGTCTCTTCGCCCCTTCCCTCCCCCTCTCCCACTTGTTTGTCTCGCTCTCCGCTTCACTTCTGCACTGCCCGTACATACTCCCAAGGGGAAATAGTCCGACTGGTTGAGCGAAACTCACAAAGTGGATTTATCCTCTTACATCTGCCAGTCCATGGAGGAGACTCCTAGCTCTCAGATGGCGCCGCCAAATTCCTCTGAAAGCCCTAGTCTGGGCGGTCTCGGCGATAATGGATTCTCTACACCATCTGCTAGCACTTCTTGTTCCCGACCTCCTCCCCCTTCCGTTCGCCGGAGCGGGAGACACTTGGAAAAGGTTCCAGTATATTATGGGCCGGAAAAAAGGCGCCGCCGCCAGGTCAATGTTCGTCGCCATATTCGACTTTATTTTTCTCGACTGAATCTAACTATGTATTGTAGACCAACACGCCAGCAAAGAAACAAAGACTCTCGGGCACTGATCCCCTAGATTCTCTAGGGGAGAATACTCCCGCTCCTATAAAGCAAACTACACTCGACAACGAACCCTCACCTCCCCCCAACAACAAGGGGATACCTAGATTCACTCCAACCCAGATAAGGATCTTTGTTCGCTACAACTCCAAGTTCACCTGGCGTTCCAGGAAGACCCCAAGGCCGTCGCTACCCACCGACTCAGTGAATATGTCTGTCTCAAGGCCCCACCTGAAAGCGCTGGTACGTGCAGCTGCATCTCATTACCAATCGCTGCCAAGGAAGTTTGGTGACCCGAAGAACTGTTTCCTGCATCTTTACAAGACCTTTCTGCCCACCGTGGAGTTCGAGGAGTGGGAGAAGGAGAGCGGAGGTACTCTGGGAGAGAGGGATACGCACATCGTGTTGATGAAGGTCTTTGAGATTGTCTTTACCTCCAGGTATAGACGCGGGAGGGCTAGGGAGAAGATCTGGGGGTTGTTGGGGTTTCGTGACGAGGAGGATGAGGAGAATGAGGAGAATGAGGAGGGAGGAGAGGGTGCGCACCAAGGGGAGGCCAGCGGCCATTGATCTATGGGAGGCGGGTGGTTCGTGATCTTCCGGATAAGTAAATGGTCTACCAAAACTTTCATTTCATATTTCTTCGAACAGCATCACCCACTCCATGTCAAGGGGGGTACTCATGTCATATCCTCGCATCTATACCCTGTTCCTCTCAATCTTTACTTTTTTTCACTTCTATCCCTTTCATTGGGGGCACACCAAAAAACTCCTGTAAGCACAGCAACGACAAACCATGTAACTCAGCTATTACAATTTCGCTAGTCTACAGCACAAGCACTTTTCCTACCCTTACGATACAACCGTGACACCACAAGTCGAGCCAAGAACTTTGCAAAGTCTCATGCAACATGATACAATTGGAACACAAGATAGCGCAGCAGCAGCAGCGTCCAGGGTCTTAACCGGTCTGGTCAAGTGCAAGTGACGGCAAGTATGAAAAGTCAGGATGGAAAGGGATGGAGTTTGGCGGAGAGTGCCGTTACCAGACTGAGGTGTTATTTCACGGTTCCTCTAAGGTGTTTTGTCCAAAGTGTTTGCTTGAGGGGTTTCTCCTACAGTTATGTTTTGGTATCTAGATTCCACAAACCACGTTGGTGGAAAGATTGTTCCAATAGTACAGACAAGTGAGAGTTGGTGATTGTTCTTACATCGTAAGCTAACATCGTGATATACTCGTAGTAAACTGCTATCCTACCGGCTAACCCGCTTTGTCAATAACCGAGTAGGGGTATGTATATATATATAGTAACGGTCCTCGATTACCTTAGTCAGCCGGAATCTCCCATTGAGATATCACCGGAATGAATCCGCCAAACAAGAACAAAGAAAAACATCCTCCCACTCTCGCCAAGCCATGTCAATAGTTCTCACAGTTCTCTCGAAGCTCTAAAACAAATCCCCATTTCCTCTCTACTCCTCCACCTCAAGTAGCTTGAGCAAAATATCAGTCCTCTCGCCGATAATGACCCCCGACTCTCGCTGGCGCCCCCTCCCCACAATCTGGCTCTGGACCATACAAGTCTTGTGCGTCCTCTGCGTGCTAGGAATCAGCGCATATGATATTTCCTATATTCGGGATACCTTCCATAACCGACCTTCCAAGTCTCTCCCCCACCCCGCTCTTTGTTATCCTAGATTCCGCTAACGTTAAGTAAAGTCGTTTAATCATCAACATCCTCTGTAGTACTACATCCCTAGCCACCTCCTTCGTGCAAGTCTACCTATACCTGACCTCACGACTAAACCCGCTAATGACAATCTTCGTAAATACTCTCCTGGCATTCTTCTGGTTGACAGTGTGCTTCTACCAGACTGTTGCCCTAGGAAAACTGAGGAGAATTATCGATAAAATGTGTCCGCACAGATTCCGGAGCAGGTTTCTGTGGTGCCAGAATCCGAAGATGACGTTGCTGTTCTCTGGGCTTGCATTGTGAGTCTTTTTGAATCTTCTCATTTGTCTATCCGCTTTTGTTAACGAGAGTGGGAAAGGTGCACATATTCGGTGTTTATCATTTGGGCTTGTTGTACCCAACGGAGGGCGCTGCGGAAGCTGAGGGCTTGGCATGCGGTTCAGAGGAGGTTTGGAAAGTATGAGGATGAGCCGGGAGCTGGGGAGAGTGTTACAAGGCTGGATGAGCTCGGGAGCAGAAGGATGGGTGGAAGTATCGGCACCGGTGTGGGTGAGAGGACAAGGTAGCGTTATCGATATGTTTTTTCCCGCCATTCTCTTTGGTGTATTAGTCAAAAATCCAGAAGGGTAAAAAGGGGAAAAGAGCTGCTCTTTTGTGCATTCTTTCATTGTCCCCACCCGAGCCACCAGTACGCCCACTGCACCGCACTGAGACCAGCAAACAGATGGCCACCCCCCCGGACATACTACTCGTACAAGAAAAACACTCACCGTCAAACAATCTCTGAACCACTCACACAAGAAGCAAGAAGCCCGCTCCCTATCCCGAAAATTTTCCATACCCCTCAATTGCGAGTGACCCTCATGCCCGCCAAGCCTAACCGAGCCCAGCCTTCTATGATAGCACCATTAACTTTGTGCCGTGCCGCACTAGCAAATGCATCGGCCATGCAGCCCGCGAGCCGAAGCAAATCCCGTTACCGGCAGCTGGCCAATATTTCGGCCGCCGTGGACCGCTCGAGTAGAATGGCAGGAATTGAGGTGTGTGTCGTGCATGTGTGCCGGTAGTGCGTCTTCAAGCGAATTCGGGCCGTTGGAGGGGGGAGCAGTTTTTCTGCATGTGCGATGTGCTTGATGCATCGCATTAGTTGGCGATCGGGATGGGAAAAAGGGGGAAGGCAGGAAGGAAGAAGGGGTCGTTATGGCTTATTTGGGATTGGCGTCATGGGAGTGAGGTATGGTGGTGGGGTCTCCAGTGAGGCCGGGTACGGTAGAAGACGGTTGAAGGGAAGAGAAAATATAAAATATGGAGGGTGGGGGTCCATTGTTTGCTCCGAAAAATGCACGGTGCCGTAGACTACCGTTCCCGTAGCAATTATTTGGGAAGGATTGACACTATGACAATCGAGAAAACTAGCTCGGTTAGTGCTGGCCTGTTATCTGGGCTCGCTGACCCCAAACACCAATATTCCTTGTTCCAGAGTGCGATACTCATAAAATACGCGTACGGTCGAGTTGAACTCGGACACCGTGACAATCTCAGATCTACAAGTTAACCCTCGGCCAAACATACGGTACTTGCAACTCCATCACCTTGTCGACCAGTGGATCAATTTCCGTCCCTGACATCCAACTTCTAGACGCCACGTGAGTGCTGTACGATACTGCACCTGTACATCCTACCAAACTCACCGGTCGTAAAACCATGGTGCACGAGCATAGTACAAAAGCCCACGATAGCACGAAAACCTAACACTCTATTGGATATCCGCATTTATACAGCATTCAATTCCCAGCGCTGGGTGTCCGGATTGATAGTGTGGCATGGTGGAATGGGGGCATTGCTACAACTTGCTGGTTATGATGATACCGGTATGGCAGGAAGCTTATTTCTTACATACCGGTATCAGAGAAGGGTTATTGATAGAAGCCTTTGTCATGTCAGTCTCGAGTTCTTTTCTCCCCTCTGGGGGAGGGGGAGGGGGAGGGAGGGAGTTGAGTGGGCGTTCGGTGATCGGGGTAAGCGCACCCAAACAATGTATGATACCGTTTTATAGCCTACCGGATGGCGATAAGTTTAAATTTGTGTTCTACGGTATGGCTTTGCTTGATTGGCTGGGTAGGATGGATGCGCATCACCGACAATGGGGCGTGGGAGATGTCTCGGGATCCGGGGCATGCATTCTTTTTTTTTTTTGTACGACGACGGGAAGAGAGGGGAGGGTGGGGTCTGAGGTTGGAATATGAGGACCGGTAATGAGTGTCAGTGTCCATGCATTCTAATCAAGATCTTATCCAGATTGTGAAAACTCTGTCTATGCCAACAAAAAGTCAAGGTTAAGAGATATTTACAGGAAAAAGTGGTTAATTATTCTTCTATCCTACCACGATTACCAACCTCTTCAACCCCGTGGGAAAATAGTATTATTATGGGGTAAGGTTAAGTATGATAAGGCAAAGTACTGGTACGTTAACTCCGGTATTTCTCTCTCCTTTCCAAGCTTATCATACATGAAACATCAAAGTAAGCTAACCTTTGTCAACTTTCCCTACTTTGAAAACGGTATCATACCCCTACAAGTACTCGAGTACTCGAGTACAGTAGAGCGCATAAACCTCAATGCAACAGCACCAATACCCTTTACAGCATCACAGATCTCCTATAATACAATACGGTATTCCCGGCAGTCTTGAATACCACTACGGTATTCTCCCCTAAATCCGTCAGCCCCCTATCAAACCCTTCACATCTAAAGCACCACACGATGCAGTTATCCACCCATACTCGAGTATCGTATATCAACCCCTGCCCCCTCCACTCGTACTGTGCCCCCCTCGCATCATCTCTAACAAAACAAACCAACACCTCCTATCCAATTTAACCAACCCACTCCCGGTCAGCGATTCCCGAAGCGAGTGACCCACTATGACTAACGCGGTTATCAATTTTTGGCCCGGTTCCTGTAACGCGAACGCCACAAGTACTGGGCACTCCCGAACGGGCAAGATTTTACGTGGCACCGTTACTAATCGCTGCACTGTACTCGAGTACTGCACGAGTACGATTGCAAGCACCGGTATGGTACGAGTACAAGTACTCTGGGTAGGGCTGTACTTGTAATATTGGGGAACACAGGGATACCGGTATGTATTCTTTGCGTAAAAGTTCTACTGTACAGTAACTTATGTATTAACAGTAGAGTGGGAGGATTGCTCCATCCAAGTACCGTAACTACCGGTATTCTCAAAGCTTACTAATCCCTTCCTATCCTACAACAAGAATACCGGTACGGTACGGTACTCGAGTACAGTAGACTAGCGGTCTGGTTTTGTTTGACCGTTAGAACGGGAAATATTAGCCTATCATGGCGTATAACCCATTTTTCTGAATGGCACTGACGGTACAATGACAGCCCTGGTTTGTCCTACTACTTTACCCATGCCTCGGGTATTGTACCGTCTTACTGGCGCCAGCGTGTGCTTCTGCTATTACAAGCACAAGGCCACGGAGGAGGGTACAAGCGCAGCCGTACCAGTACGACGAGTACCAGCACATCTCCCCAAGTTTTGTATATTTCGCTGGCAAGGGGTGCTCGGCTAGCGTGGGTAATTTTCAGCGAAAAGGTGCTTGATCCGTGGTGAAATCCCTCGATTCGCGTCATAAGTGAGGCCTAGCGGTCCAGCACAAATATCCGTGCCTACCTTACCCAAGCTTGCCAAGTTCGGACAATGCAACTCCTACAGTACCGGTAAGTGCTCCCAGACATTCCTTGTCCATTTTCTCTATTTTTTTTCATTTTTATTTTTATTTTTATTTTTTGTGGTTTGGATGCAAAATAGTGTCATTTTTGCTGTGGCCAGACTACTCGAGTACAGTACAGTACCGCGTCTGGGTAGACTATCCCCCCACCTCCTTACCGTACCATACCGCACAGCACTCCTCCTCCTGTGATAGATGATCACCCCTCACCAGTACAAGTAAAAAAAACACAAAAAAAAAAAACTAAACTTTGGAGCCTTGCTCGTACGATACCCCCGTACGATACTGGCAGTTTGTACATGCGTGAGCACTCCTCCCACCACCCTCCCTGCGCTTTTATACCGTGCTACCGCACCACCCATACCGGTACTCGTAGAAGGATTAGCTCAAACACAATACCGTACCATACCAATCCAGTGAACCGGCCTAGGTCAAGTTCCCAGCATCACACCCGCGTACAATTTAACAATTTAAGTTTGCCGGGCCGGGCTAGAGTGCTGTGCTTTTAGAGTATTGTACAGTAGTGGGGGGGGGAGGGGTAAGTTAGGCTATTGTTCCATCGATGATTTTCAAAGTTTTCTCTGGGAGGGGTGGTGTGGGGTGGGAGGATATGTACGAGTACTATACCCGAAGCGATTGTATTTATCGCTCTGCAGCACTTTTCTCTTCTCTTCTCCATACGGTACGGGGTGCTATGCCATGTATTTAACCCTTTTTATATACTATACTCGTACTATACTATACGCGAGTGATCTAGAGTATGGCACGCCGATACGTGCGCGGGTACAGTACAGTACCAGTGGCTAAGGAAAAACCGGAGTTATGATACAGGACGGTGGTACGGTACCGGTGCCCTCCGCTTTGCCTTGTTTTTTTATTTTTACCTCTATTTCTATCTTTACTTTTATTTTTTTTACGGGAATTTATCTTGCCTTGCCTTGTCCCATCTAGGCTACCGTGCGGGTGGGTAATTTAGATTTGTCGGAAGCGATCGAGGTGCTTTTGTTTCTTGGTCGCTCAGCCGCCGTCATTCGCTGATGCACCGTATTGTACCCCACCTGATTGGAATTGGGTGCATAAGACTACATACACGTGTACGATCCCGGGAACGGGACAGAAGGGCCGCACTTTTGTTCCTGATGGATGGATTACAAACTAACTTACAGTAACTGTATGCTGGAGTACGGCAAGGGGGGGGGGGAAGGCTCCGCTTCTCCCTTTTCCTCTTTCTCCTTTCTTTTGTGAAGACTACTTCGACCCGGTGTTCTACAAGCACTTTGAGGGCGCCCAGACCAGTTCCACGCTGCGCCACTGTGGGGCTGGCTGGCAGTAGGCCAGGGCCAGGGCGGAGTGGCCATCCCAATATAGCCGCAAGTTTAATACCATTATTAATAAGTCCAGCGGGCTGATGTGCATTCCTGTCGTGTACCGCTATGATGGGCCACGAGTAAAGTTAAACTTTCACCCACCCTTTTCCTTCCACGGACCAACTCCTGTGTCACTCGCCGACCGCTGAGCTCATCACTGGATGGTACAATGTTTGGCTCCCAAGTAGAATTGTAGGAGGCTAATGAAACCTTAGCTTCTTCATCTGCTTACCCCGAGAAACCGCTGGACGTTTGCTGTTTCTTAATATAGACATTTTCACTGACCTATTACAACCACTGGAGCAGCACAGGGACGACTCGCAGAGTTTACTCCGTTTGTATAGCTCTTTTTGTTTTGTTTCCGTAGCGGTACTTTGCTCCCACCCTGCGGTAAGTATCATAGCGATGAATTGGACGAGAGAGGGGACAAAGCAGCAGTCCTGGGAAAAAGAAGGGAATAATTCTCTTTTTTCCGGCTTCTCAAAGGCGGCATGGCATGCTCGGCTAGCAAAGCCCCCTGCTGGTGCCACAAAGGATAAAAGGGCAAGTAAGCACGCAAGGAGAGCTCGGGGAGGGCCTCAGCTGGGTCAGTCGAGATCAGCTCAAGCAGTCAGGGGAGGAAAGTGAAAACAGGGCCTTTGGCCCCCTGCCCGTTCTCCGCAGCACAGCTCGCGAGTATCCAAGCGGGCTTTAGTATTGTTAGTAATGCACTTGTAGCCTTGGTTTGCCTCATGTATGCTATCGTGACCTGCACGATGGTGATGATGGCGATGGCACGGTAGAACTGGTGGAATGAGGGGATGGTGGAGAACAGGATGAATAGGCTAGAGGATGGATCGGCCTCTAAATACCCGCACCGGATGTCTTCTCCCTCTCGGTACGAGTACGTACGAGTACGGTGCATGGAGTTTCACTACGGTAGAAGTGTTTGGCCCCTGCGCTTTGACCCACTATTTTTTTTTGTCGGAAACTTCAGAGACTACTGTACCGTACTCGTACTGTAAAGTTATGCGCCCTTGCCCGAAGGGGTTGTTTATGAAGAGGCTTGTAATACAGTAGCACTTATCAGCCCCTCGGACCCGGGCTCTCATCTGCGGTCGAGTAAATACCGGTAGCGGATTATTGTTTGCAGGGGACAGGTCTTGGGGTCGCTTCCCTTTTGATGGATCAAAGGTTTCCAGCGAGTGTGGTTTAACGGCGGGGCCAAAATGCTCTATTTCGACTTCATGCTCGGACACGGTGCCGGTACTGTCGGCGGACGATGGCGAGTGGGAAAGTTCTAAAGTATCCGGACGCATTGGCTGTATTAGTACTTGTACCTGTCTTGGCTCAGGGGCGTCCGGATACTTTGCGAACTGCGAAGTGCTCGTACGGGTGAGTACCTGGGTACTAGCAGAGTGCAAGAATGCGAGACATGACACGGGATGGGACAACGAGTCAACTAACCCGAACTTGACTTGACCGCAAGGGTTGGTATTGGTAAATGAAGTTGATTCAGGTATGATACTTGTAAATGGTCCTATTTGGCACGGTGCACTGTACGAGTACCGGTGCTCCACTCAACTCGTAACTGTGTCACAGTTGTCAACTGAGCTGAGGTCTTTGGGTGGGATCGAAGCCCAGTACAAGAATCTGCATCGTGGAGATCCAAACCGCCCACGGGGCAGCCACGATACTCGAGTATATCCAGGGCTTTGTTTACTTGTTTACATTGGCATAGAAGAAATTCGCGGGGTGGTTTCTCCGGTAGAGATACCCGCTGGGTATGGTATTCATAGAGGCACAGCCTACCATGTCTCCGGGACAGGAGGGGGAATTGAGTCCCAGATGGGTCAAGATGTGTGCAGTACTGGAGTACAGTACCGTACCGTGGGAAAACAACCTCATAGGCCTGTGGGAGCTGGTCTAGTGCTTACCCACCACCACCGCACCCACACCCGACACCATTCCCCAAAGGACACCGTGCGGAGTACAGTACTCGAGTACAGTACTGTACACAACCAGCGCAGCAGCAGCCAAGCCCAGTCGAAGTAGGTCCAATTGAGAGCACTCTCTCGCACACCCTTCCCTCTCCCTCCGCTCACCACACACACCTCTCCTGCCCCCCACCCCAATCGAAATTCCCCGTCTGTCAGCCAGGGCACTGGTACCAATTATACTGCCCAGCCCGCTAGTTGATAAAAACTCCACGGTCCCCTCCAAACTTGCCACACCTTTTTCCCTCTTTTCACCTTCCGTTATTTTCATCTCCTTCTACCCCTTTCGTTCGATTAACGGGTGGTTATTGGATATTAACGACAATCAAAGCGCTCCTTCCATTTTATCCAATAAACTTTTATCCCCGGGCCTCGGTGTTCAAGGACGAGAGTGAGAGAGAAAGGAAGGGAGATCTGTGGTGCACGTTTAAGGTTCGGCAACCGCGCATCCATAACGGACCGGCAACCATGTTGAGGAGGTTACTTGCTGGAGCTGCTATTGCGGCGTTTGCGTGGAAGGAGGTGGCGGCCTTGCCTAGTCCTCAGGATACGGGTTCGAGCAGCGGAGGAAATTCGACAAATTATATTGTCGCCGTGGGAAAGGCAGATCATAAATTCAGCCCAGAAGTCATCATCGCAAGACCGGGAGATACGGTTTGTGAGTATCTGCCGTTTTTTCATATTTTCTATCGGAAGGCAGAAGAGGAAAAGGAATGGCAGGAGCTAATGAATTTGGTTCGTGATTTTAGCCTTCCAGTTTTACCCTTTGAATCACTCGGTGGTTAGGATGGATCCTGAGTATCCGTGTAAGCCATGGGAGAAGATTCATAAGGACGGTTCCACCTTATGGTCTGGTTTCCAGGCCATGGACACCTTCATAGATCCGGTATGTTTGTTCCGTCTGTGGGGAGAGGGGAAAGAGAAGGCAGAGGGATACTAACAAAGACTAGCCCCCGACCTTTACTATTAAAATCAATGATACAAAACCCCTGTGGTTCTATTGCTCTGCCCCGGGCAGTTGTATCAATTACCAGATGGTCATAGGCATAAACCCGTATGTCACCTCATACACCAGTTGTCACTTTCTAGAGTCTAATAGTGGATAGTGATAACTCCACCTCCCCAATCGCCAAGGTCAAAAGTGAGGCTGGGAAGGCCACCTTTTACCTCTCGCCCGGTGAGCCTTGGCCCGCCGAGGGTGGCGATGTCCCGAACCCTGACGGTAACTCTAGCAGCGGAGGCTCCACCGCCCCCAGCGACAACGATGACGGCAGCGTGAAGCTCTCACCCGGTGCAATCGCTGGCATTGCTATTGGTGGTGTGATCGCCCTCGCGCTGATCGGTCTCCTCTTCTTCTTCGTGGGCCGCAAGAAGGGCACTGGCGAGGCAAAGACCGGTGCGCAAACCGCTAGTGTTAGCCCTCAAGAAGCCGCGCTAATGAATTCGCAAACTCCCGTGCCGGAGCACCCACCGGTTTATCAAGACGGGAGATATTCCTTCGTTCCTCCTGTCGCGCCGGTCTCTGATAACAAGGCCACTCCTGGGGGGACGCCTATGAGTGAGAATCCTTATCGGGTTTCTGAGTTGGCTGCATCGAACTACGAGCCCGTGGAGATTTACACAGCTGGTTCGGATGAGACTCCTGCTCGTCGCAATGATTGAATGCGCCATGTCTTTTTTCTTTTTCTTTTCAGTTTTCACAATGGCGAATGGGTGGGAGGTCAAGGGGTCCGGGGTGGGATGTGTGAGAGGCGGTGGGTTTTGATTCGGATGTAAATATTAACTATTAGCATTTTTTTGTCTTTTCATTTCATATTTTCATATTTTTTCTTCTATATAACGGGCACCCTCATTTTTGAGTGTATATGTTATCTCAGTGTGGATGATTTTCTCCGTCGGGGGATTGCTAATTGTACACATACACAACACTACCCTTTTTAAAAATAATTCTTCAATAAGGTTTGCCGCCGCCGGTTTCCAGCTTGTCTCTCCTTCGATTTTTCATCTCGCTGTTCTGCTCTCTATCTCCACTTAACGGGGGCGAATCAGACGTTACCGGAGTTTTTTTTCTTTTTCTTTTTCTCCCGCTTCCTTTTTCTTGCCAGAAGGGGGGGTACGACCTCCGTCTGCCGGTGCAAGAGAAGATCGAAAAACGCCACAAAATCGTAATTGGCCCGCCGAGTTGCACAACTGAGCAAGCGGCGAGCAAGCCAGTGAGACATGGCGTGGGATCGAATAAAAGGGAAAAAGAATCGGGACCCCATTGGGCTAATGAGTATGCGGGAGAGAAGAGAGGCGCTCAGCACGGGTATGATAGGTGGGGAAGAGCGGGCAAAGGGAAGCTGAAAATTGGTGTGGCAGTTGGAGAACGGAGGAGTGGGGAGAAGGTGCTGCACCGTACAGTACCTGGTACAGTGCAAGTATGATACAAATATTGTGAGCTCAGCCCTTCCGGAAGTTTGTTTCGACAAGCTTTTCAGGGCTGTGTTGCGGATATGGGGTGTCTGGGGGAAGGGGGTGCCGGATGTGATGATATTGGTGCAAGGTGGTTGGTTGGCCCTACGGGGTGACATGCATTCGAATCGATCAGGATTGGGTGGTACGGTACGGTACGGCACTCGGACAGCGCATTCCGTGCCTGAGTGTGAAACGGCACGATGGTTTGGAGTGCGGTCAGAGTTCCGTGAAGAGCCGCGGTATACGCCGGGGACTGGGTGCGATCGACTTTGCACCTTCGGTAACAGCCCGCAACGATGAGGGCAACGACGGCGGCTTCTGTCGATATCTCAGTCTTTATCACATCCACGGGTTAGGAAAGCTCAATCCTGGGAGGATATACACAAAATGTCCTGGCTACCCGTCCCCTCGGACCACTACTTTTCCGTTAACAACATCCCCTTCGGTATAATCTCCACCCCCTCAAACACAACCCCGCGTCCGGCGGTCGCGATCGGCGAGTACGTCCTGGACCTACAGGCCTTCGCCACCTCCGCCAACGGCTTCTCGCAGCTCCCGGACTTTACGCAATCTGAAGCCCTCGTATCCGAGAGAACCCTTAACCGCTTCGCTTCACTCGGCCGCGCAGTCCACCGTCTGGTGCGGGGGTATTTGCAAGAAGTACTCTCGATCGATACACCCTATCCAGAGCTCCTCAAGGACAACGCGGAAGCGCAGAAAGCGTGCTTGCTGAATAGCACGGAAGATGATGTGCGGATGCACCTGCCAATGGATATAGGCGACTATACAGACTTCTACGCGGGCAAGAATCACGCATTCAACGTCGGCGTGTTGTTCCGTGGTCGGGAGAATGCACTACAGCCGAACTACGAACACTTGCCGGTGGGGTATCACGGACGGGCTTCGTCGGTGGTTGTTAGCGGCACACAGGTGCCCAGGCCCCGGGGACAGGTGATCAGGTCCGGGGAGGGGGAGAAGGTTCCGGTGTTTGCGGAGTGTGGCAAGTTGGATTTTGAGTTGGAGCTTGCGGCGTTTGTGGGCAGGGGGAGTGACTTGGGGAGTTGTGTGGGGGTGGATGAGGCGGGGGAATATTTGTTTGGGGTGGTGATTATGAATGATTGGTCTGGTTAGTCCCCGACCCTTTTCTTCTGTGCCCGATTGGATGTTTTGGGGGAAGGGGATGGGCTGATTGGTTTAGCGAGAGATATCCAAGCGTGGGAGTACGTCCCCCTAGGGCCATTCACCAGCAAGTCCTTTGCAACCAGTATATCTCCATGGGTCGTCCTCATTGACGCACTCGAGCCACTACGCACTCGACCGTTAGAGAGAGGGACAAAGGTACCTTTGCTCCCCTATCTGCGGGAATCGAATAGCGAGAGCGTATACGATATCCCGCTCACAGTCTCTATAAAAAGCAATCCTCCCCCCCTCCCCTCCAGCTCTTCCTAGCTAACCAAAATACACAGCCCAATCCGGCACCCACAAAATCTCCCAGACCTCCTCTTCAAACCTCCTCTTTTCCTTCTCTCAGATGATAGCACACCACACGATTACTGGATGCCCGCTGCGGACTGGGGACTTGGTCGGCAGCGGCACCATATCCGGGATAGACACTCAGAGCATGGGTAGTTTGTTGGAGATGACGGCAAACGGGACTAGGAGGGTTCCCCTCGGCGACAGCGGTGAGTCTAGGGGGTTTCTGGAGGATGGCGATGTGGTTGTTCTCACGGGCGGTTGTGGAAAGGCTGGGGTTGGGTTTGGGGAGTGTGTTGGGGAGGTTTTACCGGCGAGGAAATGATCGGTTTGCGAACGATCAGTTTGCGAGTGATGGGTCGTGGAGCGGGGGGGGGACTGTCCACCGATGCAGCTCACCCTCTCGGGAAATTCTGTAGACAAATAGCTTAGAGCTTCAACCTCTCTATCCTACTAACTCTAGTTTTGCCTAGAAGTCCTAACATTCATAGAAGGCCACTCTGCTGTGCACAAGAACTGTACTTACACCCCCCCACCACCCAGCCCTTGTTTCCAACGACCACTTTTTTAGCACACAGGGGCAAATCTGCGATAGCCAGCTCGCAACAACAAGTTTACAGACCCCCCCCCCCTACCCGTCTGCATCAAAAAATTGAATCTCGAGCACGAGAAGGTCGGGTTATGGAGGGTATAACAATATGAACACCACGTCCACCAAACAAGCCGGGGATAATAACAAACACCACACCGCGTTTCCCCGCCGTATGATATAACCCGAATACCTTTCCATTCCTGAACCCCGGCTGGGAAAAAAAAGTGCAGTACCGTTTTTTACACCCATTGTCATCAGGAAAGATCTTTTTCAAAGAAAATGGAGGAGCAGATTATTATATCTACCGTCCAGCGTGAATGTGCATCGGGTACGGCGGGTCATGTAGACATCGAGTGCAAAAAAACTTAAGCGAGGTGTTGGTAGCAACCCAAGGCCGGGTAACCACACCCACAATACTTAGGATACCCACACCCGCAAAATTAATTGAAGAGAGAGAGAGAGAGGTATACATATTGAGGGTAGTTGATAAAATAATAATTTATAAAAATATGACTTCAATATTGAATAGCTTATATGCATAGCCAAAGCGAAGCCAGATATTTTGTATAGAAGTTGACGTCTTAGGTATTCAGCTCCAAGTGCAAACTAGCGATGCAAGTATACTAAAGGAAAATATAAATATAATAACCCCCAATTTCAATAGTTTTCCATAATGTTATAAGAGTAAAAATAGAAAATAGTATAAATCATGTAAGACTAGTGAAGGTTGATAAAATGATTTGAAAATAATAAAAAATAAATGACCAGTTTAGTAATGACCATTCTGTTCTATTTATCCGTACAAATTGCCTCATACTATTTGTGAACAGCTATTTTGTACTAGATATGAGTAAAACAGAATGGTCATTACTAAACAGGCTCTAAAAGAATAGAGAAAAAAAATCAAAAAAAAAGTTAGGAAAAAGAATAGAAAGTTAGGAAATAAACAGCGTAAAAACAAACTTTAAAAAATAAAATAAAAAAAGAGAATAATATACGCTAACCCTTTCCTGCTACAATATACTGTTTCACATACTAATCAATTTTATCTACCTCAGAATTAATATTCCCTATAATAGTAAGTATATTGCTAGTAATAGTAATAATTTTAGGAGCTATACCATTAGGTTTTTTTTTTAGATCCCGAGTTGATTGAATTGAAATACCTTCTGGAGAAAGTATTGTCAAGCTTCTCTTACGGCCTAATGTGGATTTCACATTAAGAGTATGTTTAGGAGTTGTTGGCCGTTCGGTATCGTTATGAGATAGGTTTTCAGAAATTTGAGTAGAGGAAGCACTTATGGTCGACTGAGGTAGTATAGGAGGAGGAGTATCTTCTTGAGTTGTTGATCCACTTCAAGTAGTAGTATCTGCATCATCATCTGTTAAATAATAAGAAATTATTCTCATAAAATCTAGTAAATAAACATACCATCTTGTTCTAAGGGATCTGATATTTTATTACTACTGGTTGCTTCCTCCTTGATGAAAATTTGCGAGTGAGTTTCATCATCATCATCTGAATCGTCACCAATGGTACGAATATGAACTGTAATCGCCATTCGAGTTATTGGTTCTAAAGTACGTGTACTCTTTCCAGCTGACAGTTGCGTTTGTGTTCCAGTAAGGCTTTTTGGATTATCAGTTAAGCGAAGCAGGTCAGTAAGAATACCACCACCCTGAAGCGAGTTTGCATTTGGAGCAACACCAGTTGTTGTTCCATCCCAAAAGCCTACACAAATCGGTAATCGTGGATGAAGTTCAAAGCTTTTAATATTTGGATATCCTAACCAGGCAGGATGTTGAAGAACAATATTTTTAAGATATTGTTGCCAGTCAGGAATTTTCTCAGTTCGAATAAATTCCATTAGAGTTGGTAATCCATGAAATCCAACCTTCAATCCACGACGGTAGAAATAAAGTCCAACAGATCGTTGAATTGGTTTGATTGAGGTACTTAGAGTAGTGAGAGTATTGAATTTTCCACAAGGTGCAGACTCTGAATGATCTTTGGTTGAACCGATGCGTTGACGTTGGAACTTGACTTCGGCAGAGACTTGCATTGAACGAGGGATATGGTATGAGCTTGATAATGACATTGAACTTGAACTGGAGGTAGTAGGATTATAGTTCGAGACTGGAAATCCTTTTGAATATAATTTGTATAAGTAAAGCCATTTGATTATTAAGGATAAAGAAATATTACTTACGACTTGAACTTTGAATAACTTCAACCTCATTATTCTCGTGAGTGAGATGAACACTTATTGGATGATTACATCCAATACAAAGAGCAGTATTCTCACGCATAGGTAGGATTTGACGACAAGTACATGAATCAACTTGACAAGTTGACATAATTTATAGAAATATGGTAGAAGTAAAGGAAAGGTAAAAAAGTATAAAAGAGAAAGGTAGGTATGCGAATTTGTTGAACTTTGAGAGATTAAAGAGCAGATAAAAATTTAATAGAGAGAAAGAAGTAAAGCTTTATAGAAAATCTTAAGCTTATTAAATTGAAAGAAAAAGTCGCGTATCATGATTATTATTATCATCGCTAATATCAGAATATGTATCGTATGAATACAACTCAGCATCTATTAACTATTTTTAGCAAGTTACTTATTTTATAATACTATTCAAAGTACCACTTACCTGGTGAGTTAGTATCATGCATAAAATTATTATTATTAGAACTTGTTGACTCAGTTAAGTCTGAACTATGTGTTGTGCTTAAAATCGTATTTGCTATCGTAGTCTGTGGAGTAACTGAGGGGGAGGTAGTTTCCTCCTCATCATCAGTTGGGATTAGTTGCATCAGTTGATCACCTGCAATACCAATAACTTGTCCATGATGGACTTCGATCTCATGACTTTGGTGTACAGCAATCCATTCGCTAGCGCCAACTGGCTGTAATGATAATTGTACCTCATGACCAAGTGTAATATAGTCTGATACACGATCACGTAAATAGAGGTACGCCTCTCTATGACGTGGATCACTATAAGAAAATTCATCAGGATATCTACCTTCATCAAGAAATCCTTGATAGAGAGCAAGGGTAGATATTGGTAAGTATTCGTCAAGATCAAATTCTGAAACCTCTGCTTCTAAGGCTGCAAGTAGGCTTTCATTTACTTTTTCCTTATAATCCTTTCCACTTTCTGGATAGTAATATAGGAGAAAGGGTTGTCCAGTTGGTAGATAGTGCTCCCGCTTGCGCTGAAGTCGAATAGGATGAGAGTTATGAATTTCAACGAAGCGATGAATATGCGATCGAATAATTTTCATGTAGAGAAATTGTAAGCATAACTTATCCAAATCACCACCATTGAAATATCCATCAGATTCCAATTGAGCAAAGTAAACTTTCCATGCTTGCGTTTGACCTTTGGTTAAGATATTCCACCAAGCTTCAATACGTTGATTCTTAGTTGATTTTCTATAAGAGTATGCTTTCTCAAATGGAAGATCAGGATGATTAGCTCTTCGTAAGCTGAGGTGAGACTCTGCTAAAAGAACAGTTTCACTTCCTATAAATAGTTTTTTTAGCCTATTATAATCTAATAGTATAAGGAAATAGCGATAAATTAATAAATTAAACTTGCCAACTCACCTTTATCTGAGCGAATTACTTTTGGCATATGTAATGTGGTACGTAATAGACGAAGATACTGCTTGTTGACTGAAACTGCAATTCGATTTGAAATACCAACATAACACCAGACAATATACCTTGAATATGCATCAATTGCACCATAAATTTCAAATCCAAATCGTGACAACTTATCATGACCATCAATTGAAAGAATTCGATTTGGTCCTTTAATTGAAAAATTCTCTCCGTTCTCTTGTATTGCCTAGAAATCTTCCACATTCTGCAACACCTTCTGGATCAACAGTTTTCATAGCAGCTCGTATTTGATGTCTAAAGTTAAAAATAGTAAGTAAATATTTCACTAGATAAATATTATATTAAGTATTAGAAAAACTTACTGTGAGAGAAAAACACCACTTAATCGAATATTATTAAGTGTATACTGTCTTCCATACTGAATTGCCTGACCAGAAATTAAATGTTCACGAACATAGGTTTCTGCCTGTATTGCTGCCTCTAGTCTTGCCTCTGGAGTATGAGCTGTTCCCATAAGTAATCGTAGATCAGGATGTAGACAGAGATTTTTGAGTTGAGTTGGTGATAAGTGCCAACCATCATATTGTAAGCATCGAAGAATATTTGTAGAACTTAAGTTTCTTGCCCATAGCTCTTTTACCTTCTTTACCAATTCAAGATCATGATGTAACGATTCCTGTTTTTTTGTAAATTCCCATTCTGCAAACTTTATCCGATATGCACGCAAACTATAGTACTTTTAGTTTTTTCTCGCCAGAAAATTATAAATTGAAACAAGTTTTATAATTACTTACCTTGGTGTAAAGTTATATCTCGTTGTCATTTCTATCATAATATCCTTCAAATGCATCCTATGTAAAAGATACATATCTGCTAACTTTTCACGATGTTCATCCCAGTTATAAACTCGTGGCATTGTTGTTAAGAATAAAAAAAGAGCAAAAATAGATAAGAAAAAAAAAGTAGATGCTGTCGATGGAAATACAGGTAAAACTATTAAATAAATGTAAGTATATTTTCAATTAATCAAATAGATAGAATATAGCGCAATACTTACTAGTGATAATATATCAATAAAATATCATAAATTGATATAGAAAGACCATTGTATAATATCAGTTTAAAAGAAATAAGAAGTAACTTGAAGATAGAAGATAAATAGAAAGAATCAAGACTGCTGGGAACATGACCATTTATAAAGATTCTTGTCCGTCATAAAAACCATATAATAACGATCTCCTGTAACTGGTAAATTATAGTGAGAAATAATAGCTGACCGAAACATAATAATTGAACCAGCAAGAAAAGGAATACAGGTCATAAGCTCAGTAAAAACTAGCTCGCCACCTTGAAACTCACCCCAACAAATAATAACACATATACCACCTTTAATGTCACCTAAATCCTTATGCACCTTAGTCTGAACTAGTTTGTTAATAACAACCGCAGCAAAAAGACCAGCAAATTTATTGCAACCAGCTGGTACCTTGATTTGACTGTATATTTCCCAAATATCAGGATAATAGTTTTTAATAAGGTCTTCAACCAATTGAAATAAATTCCAATTCACTTTCTGAAACTTCTTTGCAGCAATGTAAGCGGAGTTGTCAAGTCTCTTATAGTGAACCCCTGAGTGTGGTCCTCGATAATGAGCTGTCATATATGGTTGCAGAAATCGGCCTGATTTGAACCAACAACCTAGAATCCGTACTTCATACTCTCCACGCCGATGAGTATAATTGTAGTTTGGAAAAGAGGTAGTTGATTCATATTCTTCAAAAGATGAAGCTAATGTCTGAATCAGGCTTGAGGAGAGTGTTGAAAATGGAAAGAGATGGACTAAGGCTCGTTGTCTGGAATCACGAATAATAAGACCATTCCGTATAGAAAGAGGAGAAAATGTCTGATATCTTTGCCAGATTTCCATAGGAGGCCATTGAAAAAAACTTGGTGGCTGCCGTCCTCGAGATCTACGGCATAATGCATGAAAGTTGGCACTTTCTTCAACCTCAATCTGCAAGGTTTGTTGTAAAATTTCTTCCGTCTTCTTTCTCTTATATTCTTCATTCTGTTCCTTCCTTTTCTTTCTCTGTGACCTTGATTTTCTCTTCTTGCCCTTCTTTTGCGATGAAGTAGAAGATTCTTGAATAACACCTTCCTCACTATCATCCAATAGTTCAATCTCTTCGCAATCACTATTGATTGGTGAAGTTGCTGTATCCCAATGCTATGCTGGATCACATTTGAAATGATCTGGCCGTTGAGGTGGTAAGGGAATCTGAAGGAATTGATGAGGAGGTAGAGTACGAGTGGTTGTAGAATCTGTGATAGATGATGAATGGAATAGAGTGGTAGATAATGATTCCTGATAATCGGGATCATCGGAAGCATCAGGTTCTGAAAACTCATTATCAGATATACCTGACTCTTCACTATCTACCATTATCGGTACTTGAGATTCTTGAGGAATACTCTCGCAAAGATCAGGGTTGGTTGTTCCAGAAGCCATCTTTCTACACTATGTCAGTATAGTTATCTTTAAATAAAAATTAACAGAATAATTCTTACCCGGCAAAGTAGAGAAAACTCTTAGTAAAAAACTCTCAGCAAAGTAGCGGAAACTCTCGGCAAAGTAGCGAAAAACTCTCGGCAAAGTAGTGAAAACTCTCGGTAGAGTAGGGAAAAAATCCTCGGTAAAGAAGTGAAAAACTCTCAGCAATATAGATAAAAGCTGTAGCATAAAACTCTCGGCAAAGTAGCGAAAACTCTCGGCAGAGTAGCGAAAACTCTCGGCAGGTCACTGTAGTGAAAAAACCCTCGGTAAAGTAGCGAAAAACTCTTAGCAATATAGCTAAAAGCTTTACCATAAAACTCTTGGCAAAGTAGCGAAAACTCTCGGAAGAGTAGCGAAAACTCTCAGCAGGTCACCGTAGTGAAAAAACCCTCGGTAAAGTAGCGAAAAACTCTTAGCAATATAGCTAAAAGCTGTACCATAAAACTCTCGGCAAAGTAGCGAAAAACTCTCGGCAGGTCACCGTGGTGAAAAAACCCTTGGTAAAGTAGTGGAAAAACTCTTAGCAATATAGCTAAAAGCTGTACCATAAAACTCTCGGCAAAGTATCGAAAAACTCTCGGCAAAGTAGCAAAAACTCTCAGCAGGTCACCGTAGTAAAAAAACCCTCGGTAAAGTAGCGAAAAACTCTTAGCAATATAGCTAAAAGCTGTACCATAAAACTCTTGGCAAAGCAGTGAAAAACTCTCGGTGATATGTCGTAAAACTCTTGGCAAAATAGCGAAAAACTCTCGGCAAAGCAGTGAAAAACTCTCGGCAATATATCGAAAAACTCTCGGCAAAGGAGCGAAAAATTCTCGGCAAGGTAGTGAAAATAACTCTCGGTAGGGTAGTGAAATGCCGGTACTCTTGGTTAGGTAGGTAAAAATTCTTGGTGAAGTTATCTTAGGGCTTAACCCTAATGTCTTCAGACACGATACAACGCGTTACCCCTCCAGGGTCAACTACAGCCTGGAGAAGTAACTTAGAGGAAAGCTTAAAGAGAACCCTGGGTAGGAGTAATAAAAGATAGAGAAACTATAGCTAGACAAGGACCACGTAATGCAATCTCTTTGTTTTTGCTTTTGACTAGTTTCTCTATTGTCAGTATTGGTTGGGTTGTTTGTGAAGGTGATGTTGTCACGGTCAGGAGCTGGGGCGATGCCTGTGTGGTTCTATGAGTACTTCAGTTAGTTACCCGGCCTTGGGTTGCTGCCAACGCCTCGCTTAAGTTTTTTTGCACTCGATGTCTACATGACCCGCCGTAATCGGGGTTTTTTCTTCTCTGGAGTGCCAGTAGGGGAAAAAGCTGATCATGTGTGTATCATCCATCCGAATATCTGAATGATAGCTTGTTTTTCCCCATTTATCATCATTATTAAACTATCTACGAATATTCCCCTTAGGGTTGGAAAAGATATCGACGTCGTGCTCCGTGATATGATATATACAATAACTGACGGACCGGGAGGGCATCAGAATAGCTTAGAAGTCATGTAAGTTATCCTCTATAAAAAGTGACACCTAATCGGAGAATATCATAGCACGATACCGGTTTATTTTTATTTTATTCTTTTATTTTCTTTTCTTTCTCTCTTCGGGATGAGTGAAGGGGAGATGCATCCTCTAAATCGCCACTATTAACTCCGTCGAATGGATGGATGGATGGGATGTTGAGATATGTTACGCTGCGTCGGGTGGACTGTAATATTTGTGAAATTTCTTCTAGATTGTGTTCCTGTTGGGTGCTGTAGATATCTTGAGGGGGGGAGAGAAGGTTGTTTGGTGCTCGGTGTGTTGCGTTTCCCCGGTCGTCTGGATGTGCTGTACTGGGACGGCTTGAGTCGCTTGGTAATGACGTTGGATGGTTGTTCATTTGTTCTACTGGGTGGTGGAGGTATGATTGTTCTCGTTCGGTTGTGGATGGTATTGTGGATTCCCTTGTCTGTTTGTTTGTGATTCTGCTCGAATCGCTCTTTTGGTAAGCTACGTTGGGGGAGGGGGGAACGTCTTTGTAGTGCTGGTATACTTTTTTGTATATTTTCTATCGGGTGGGGCTTGATTTACTGTGGCGGGAGGGTTGGTTCGGAACGAGTGATTCTTGGTGGCTTGTGTTATCAATGTCACGATGGGGAACGGGAGATGTGAGTGATTACTGATAGGAGCGGGTTGAGCTCAAAGTGATATGAATAAATAGATGAATACTAATCCATACAGCTATAAAAGTAAAACTGCCAGAGAGGGATAAAGAGGAAGGAGATTATTTCGAGTTTTTGTGTCCAGTCTCGTCGATGGTGAGTGGACCACGGAAGGATAAAGTTGGTATGATAGGAAGGAATATATATAATAGCCCAGCCCGGTCGTGGGGGAAAAAGAAAAGAGAATTATCCAACTGGAAGCTATATTCTTGAGCATGTCGCGAGGAGGAGGGAAGCATTAGATGAGGGAGGCGAGAGCAACACAGCCAAGGTTGATGAGGCCGTTCTGAGTGAATAATAGTACAGGAGAAGACGCAAGGAGAGTGAGGGGAGGGGAAGGGAAGGCAATACCTGGGAAAACCTCTCCTTGGCAGCACGCAGCCTTTGCGTCGCACTGCTTGTTGATGGGAACTTGGACTATACCAGCGATTAGCAAGAGGTAACCGCCCGGCTAAGAAAGTAAAAGGGATATACTTACCACCGATGACTGCGGGAAGATTGATGGGCGAGCACTGAATGCCAATATCTCTGCTACCGAACACGGATCCCAACAAGCCTGCATTGGTAGTATCTCCCTGCATCTCAATCTTGTTGCAGCAATTCAGTTGCGCGTTGCCGCACGTCTCAACTCCCTGCTCGACGGTATACTGTAGTCACCGGCAGGCAACCTTGCCCTTGTTTGCGGCAGGGTTGCCGGCGTTCTGATCAGCGTTGCCAACGTCTTGGTTACTATCGGAGACTTGGGTGGTTTCCTCGATAGAGGCGATTTGTCTAGCAAAGAGCGGAGAGGCGGAGACGCTGAGAGTGGGAGCTAGGATGGAGATGGTTGAGACATGCATATAGTTTATTGAACAAAAGAAGAGGGAGTTCTCGGAGGATTTACTGAGTAGATTATAGTGAAGAGTAACAGTATGTGATGAAAGAAGGCAGTTGTAAATGGAATGAATTCTCAATGAGATGACGGTGAAGAGGAAGCGACTGATGGGGAAATGGAGGGGCGACTCATATACAATTCCGCTCTCTAGAAAAAAAAAAAAAAAAGAAAGTGAGAGAGATTCGGGGATTAACTATCCACCAAATGCGGATATCGGATCTTGTAGATAATTAGGTATGGAGCATACCGTAGGTTGATTGACGAACGAAGATTCCCGCATCTGTATTCCCCCCCCCCCCCACCCGCATTCAATAGCGCATCCGAAATTTTTTCATGATGTGAAAGACATGTATGCATATCTCTATCCCTTCTTCGGTAAATGCCTCCTTGTGTCCTAAGCCTATGCGGAATCTGCGTTAGAGTTTTGACCAAATACCCACTCATCAGGCACCGTAACGGAACTTTTTCTAATAACAGACAATTATGATCCAATTCCCCGACTCAAGGGCCTTCCGGTGGGGTTCAGGAGTCATGAAAGGGTTTAGAAGGCGTAAAAAAGACCGGCACGGCCCCATACGGATTTAACCTCTTGAGTGCATCGTGAAAGGTACGTCGGCGATATACCTGCTACCTAAATTCTGGTGCTATAGAACAAACAAATCCACGCGTTGTTATCCAGATAACCTTATTGCTGCCATTAGATTGCCAAGCGTGTTAGTGCCGATCCCGAATCTGTGGCATAAGCAAGGGCTTCCGTGCACCTAATAATTAGGTGGTGGGCGCTCTCGTAAGTCATGTGATAATTGATCGACAAACTCCCAAGAAGAATGGGTTGGTTCTGGTTCTTAGCAATATGTCTTGTCTGACATGTATCCATACGGTACTCTAGATGGCCTAGGAGCGTTTGTTGCAAAATTGAAAGTTTCTCATGAGGTCGTTGAGCGAAGGGGGGGGGGAGAGCAATACACCAGATGAGATACCTATCGAGTGAGAGCGAGTGAGTAGCCCCGACAACAAATAGAGTTTAGGGTAGGACAGGAAAGAAAAGCGGGGATTTCCCGTTGCGGTAGAGACAACCGGTGAAGCTAGATTGCACGGGCAGACTTGCGTTTGCCCCTGCAGTGCTGTGGCTATGCGTGAGAGCAGCTGAGGGGTTTCTTCTGCAAGGTACGGAGGCGTATTATGCGCTGAAAGCGCTCACTCAATACTTGTAATTACCGGGGTCTCTCCAGCACGTGTCTCCGCTTTAGGAGTCAGTGAAGCACCTCTGCGGAGAGGGGATACCGGAGCAGATTACTGTAAACGTACGCTGGGGTTGTTAAGAGTCCAAGGGAGATTTATGACAAGAAGGTCTTTACCCTAGAGACCGACGAAGGTATGATAGGATACTGTGGAAACTAAGGTATAATAGGCTCTCGGAAGTAGCCCTGGAAAAAGCCTCGCGCTCATCACTAGTTGAAGTTTAGTGAGAAAAGTTAGTCACATCCTTTTTCTGTCTGTCTGTGCAATCCGGCTGCGCTATTCAGTACTAGGAACCCCGAAGACGTCCGTAAAGTCGACGGAACCGTGATGGAATCTTCCAAGTAGGGCTCTTTCTCTTAGCATTACTGCAATGTAATCATACGGTACTGTAGCTCAATAGTGGCCAACGGCAAAGACGATGTCCTAATTTCAGAAAAATCCCAAAAACAATCCAATACAAGACAGCCATTCCCGTTCCTGATACCTAAAACAATAAATACAATAAAAAAATACGGTGAGACCGGGAATGGCTCACCGAGAAATCAACATACCCGGAGATACCGTCCCCAATACGAATGAACTACGTGCCTGTACGCCAGGCGCGGACCCGAGAACCTCCAAAAGCGCTGCGTTCCCCCTCTCTGCTACGACTCGCAGCAGGTCCCTGCCTGCAGCTTGGGGAATGAGGGGGTATCATAGCCAGGAGGAAAATAGAACAGCACAACATACCGGTAATCCAACAGAACGCGTAGTTAGCTGCGATACAGCAGGTATCCCAGGTTGCCAACCCGCTCGGGGCCCACCCACAGAACGCCAGAATTGGCTATGATGCAGTGACCCCGTTAAGATACCCTACAGCAAAGTATGATCAGTAAAGTTTTTCATGGTATTCAATCACTACCTTAGCTATCAAAAGTCAGGCTTGCTATACAGAGTATGATACCACTTTTCCAATCCGCCGGCTTCAACCAAACAAGCAAACCCCACCCCAAGCGCTTCCCATTCCGCCATCAAGTATCAAACACAACGGGCGAGAACGGCCAGGTACCGTAGAAACCAGATCAGCTTCTGCTCCCGGCAAACTTCGCCAACGCATCGACAACTTCCCGGTATGATACCCGTAATAAGCTTCTTCGTATTCCCTAGTTCCTAGGCGCACGTGGCGCCTCCTCCCGGCGAGGCGTCTCCCGCATATGATACTCGTACCCTCCCCTCAAACGACCAAGCTACAAGTAGATACGGGTACCATAATATTATGATAGATGTCTGATAAGCCATCCCGCCAAGACACCCACCAAAACAGAAAAGAAAAGAAAAACAAATTTCGAGTGACAGCCGATGACTACCCCTTAACCAACCTAACCGCTTAACCCAACGTACCGGTGGACTGAAAGCACGGACGCTTGTTTCAGGCACCCTGCGCTTGTACGAGTACTCCCTTTTGGTTGCATAGATTTTATTTTTTTCTAACTTGGCGATGCATGAATCGGTGTTAGGGGTGTTGTCCCTTTGGTGTGAGTACAGTGTGATACTCTGGTTGTTGTTATTATTATTATAGCGCTGGTTGGTCAGGTTGGGAGTGCGGGGGGTTGATATGATACAAGCACCCTGGGTTAGCTTATCGATCGGATCGTTCCTGGATAGGGGCCCCGGGAGGGGGTTGGTATGAATACGATACGAGTACAGTACCGGTATCATAGCTTTTGGCATTATAGTTACCGGTGGTAGGGTAGTCCGAGCTGGACTTCAACGGCCACCGCTCGAGTACCGTATGATACAGTCAGGTGACCGGGAGAGGTGACGACGATAGTCGTCGTAATGCTTCTATTATACCCCCCCCCGTTCAACAGACAAGGAAGGAAGGAAGAAAAAAGGGGGAGCTGGAAAAGGCCTGATTTATGGATGAAGAAGGAAGAGAGAACGAACGTGGAAGGCAGAGGAGGACGAGCATTGCTGAAATTTTACTTTCTCTTCTTTCTTTTCTCTTGTCTTTCTTTCTTTCTCGCATGGCGGTCTGCTTCACAGCTGAACGATCGAGTTGAAGGTTCATCTTGAAACGGGGCTTGCCTTCCTTCCCTATCACCTTCGCGGGAAAACATCGTTATCGGTAAAGTGCTTTGTTGCCAGATCTTTGGTCCTTTCCAAGGATCCCCGGCGTCAGGGACAATTGGTAGATTCATCTCATCGTCTGCCATTTCCCCGCGAGAGAACGCCGAGGGTCAGGGGAAGATCTGACAGTGCTGTACTTGTGGGTTAGGGGAACGGGTATTCTATGGCTGGGGTACGGTACTCGTACTCGTAGACTTAGCTGGATAGTTATATACCCAACTAATCAACTGTATACATGGATAACTACATAACCAGACCTACACACAACTCTCACAAATAACTTGCCGATGCACAGTAGTATCATAATAACTATTGTATGGTATAGTAAGATCAATAGGACTTTGCACTGCCCCAATAACTCCAACCAAACCATCCACAATCCTCCAAACACCGCCCCTAATCAGACTGTTCTATGTATTATACCAACAGCCCCACCGCTCCCTCACCACTCACTCACCGCCCAACCGAAACCGAACCTCATATCGCACCAAACCACGAACAAACACCTCCTTATGTGATACCGTATAATAACATTCTCCCCCTAAACACCGTAATACCACTACCACTACGGTACGGTACGAAACCCCCACAACCAACCACCCCTCATAATGGACCCCACCCACCACCACCAATCCGCACGTCAGGTGCCGTATCACACAACAGCACCCGCCTGGCAGGAAACCTGCCGCGGGCCTCCGTACAACATATATATACGCCGTTCATAATACGATTTCAAGCAAGCAGCAGCAAGCTCGCGAAGCCCACACAAGAGCCCTGCCAAGTTATCATACATAGGCTACTCTGAAGTTTTAGCGGGATATCATACCCGTAAAATCCCAGCTGGGAAGGGATGGGTGGAGGGATTGATTTCTTTCAAGTTGTTTGTGTGAGCAGCGCTTAGCTTATATAGAAAAATCAATTTTCACGTATAGTACTGTACCGTACGGGTATGTATGAGTATGTACTAGTACAGAACCGGTGCCACAGGAATTCTGGCAAATTACGGTGTCACGGTGTGGACGTCTCGACGCGGTCACGTCTTCTTTCCGCCGTGCTCCACCCCGGGGGAGGAGAAGCAGTCGGGGGTTTCCAAGTCACCGCGCCAGACGTCGTTCGAGGGACAGGGTTTCAGAGCAGAGGCAGAGATCATTATCGCTGGAGAACTTTACACCGGGGTGCCATTTTTGGTAGCTTAGAATACAGCAACTTGGCCCTCAATTGTTAGGGGGTCCTGCGAGTAGGAGGGTTCTTCTGTTGCGGGAAATATAGTGAAATCTTGGGCGCTTTCATGGATACCGGAACTGTGTGAGCGTGAGCACCTGGAGTCGATGCTTTTGCGATCGAGTGGAGCGCCTTGTTCTATCGGTGTCCATCCAAATTTTTGGTGCCCTCTGTCCGGAGGTTCAGAGCTCCTCTGCACAGTATCGGATAGACTCTGAACACTTGGATACTTGGATACTTGTAGGTGACTTATATTTGTGTAAAATGCATGATAGGGTTGGAACGGAAAGGCTTAATATTAGCTACGAGGCACGAGCATGGTGCTCAGGAACGGTACAGTACTGTACGAGTACAATGATCGATTGATGGTGAACAACGTCCAGAACTGTAGCACACACTAGTACCATACAGCACATTTTGCAATACCCCACAAATCTGGTGGATAAAACAAGGACAGCTCCTACTGTCAACACCTCTCTCGAACCAGATGCCGCTCAAAACCTCAGGAGATTTCGCTGGCACAGCACAGTATACCTTTGCAGGAAGGGTTTTTATTTCTGCGCGCACGGAGTAATGTTAGATCGGAAAAACTGCACGGGGTATGGTATTGACTGGTTCATCTTACGCTTGTATCGAGAACATAGCGTCCTGCAATTTTGTTTTCCTCCATGAGTTTAAAGACTTGGGAGAGTTCGGAAAGTTTCCCGACTTTGAAGGGGGCTTTGATGAGGCCTCGGGCGAAGAAGTCGATTGCCTCTTGGGTATCAAGGCGATTGCCAACGTAGGATCCTTTGATGGTAATCATTCGGACGACGATCGAGAATACTTCAGCTGAGATGCGGGCTTTGGCGGGGAGACCTACACAGACTACGCTTCCACGCGCCCTGCAGTACTATATTATCCGACCCAGCGTCAATCACCTGATTCCATTTCCAGGCGGGGTGGGGTGGCTTTAGGGTAGACTCACCTCAGCGGCCTGTTGGAAGGGTTTCTCGCTCACAGCGAGAAGGATGACAGCATGGGCACCCAGACCCCCGGTGAGAGATTTGACCTTTGCAACTACATCGCCTTTCGCAAAGTCCACAAATTCCTCGGCACCGAGCGTGTTGAGACACATTTCTTGCTTTTCACTTCCGGCATCGATGGCTATAACACGGAAACCCATCGCTTTGGCGTATTGCACCTAATAATCTTCGATTAGCTACGGTACGAGTAAAAGAATCTAGGGTGATTACAGCAAGAGAGCCGAGACCACCGCCGGCACCGACGATGGCTACAGTTTGACCTGCATGGGCTCGGGATTCCTTAAGGGCTTTGTAAACCTAATAGAGTTAGTATGGTAGGGCTGATGGGCGGTTATCGGGTGCAAACCGTGACTCCGGCGCATAGGATCGGAGCAACCGCATCCAATGGAACTCCTTTGGGAATTCTAGCGACATGTGCGGCCTTGCCAATCGCGTATTGCTGGAAGCTACCATCCACAGTGTACCCCGAGAGCAGAGCCTTTTCGCACAAGGGCTCGTCGCTAGCCATACCTATTCCGAATTAGTAGGGTTATAAAGAAGTCGGACGGAATAAACCTACAGAATTCGCAATGGCCGCAACTCCCGTTGAGCCACATGATGCCCGCATGGTCTCCTACTTTGACATCCTCAACCAGCTCCCCCACGGCGACGACAACACCAGCACCTTGGTGGACAGTCAGGAATGTACTTTTTTCCCCCTAGTTCTACGGGAAGATCATACCTTCATGACCTCCAATCAAATTTGGTTTAGTGCGCAGAGGCCAGTCACCTTTCCATGCCTATCCTTCGTTAGTAACTTCTCACCGCCGCAATCCGGCAGGGGCGTTTTACGTGAAGATCGGAATGGCAAACTAGGGTCTAGATCAACAAAAGGGAACCAACCACCAAACCAAATCAGATCCCGCAACTCACCTCCAGTATATTTGATGTTGACCAAAACCTCATCCGGGCCTGGCTTTGGGACCGGAACCTTTTTGTACTCAATCGGAGCATTGTTGCTCTTAAAGATTTGCGCATATTGCTCTGTGGGAATAGACATGATTGGTAAATTGGATAGGGAAATGATTGTTGCCAACGAACGGAGTATGGGACCATTGCGTATGGGGAGATACTTATACCCCAAAGACAGAATGTTTCGTTTCCAACCGATTAGAGGTGTTGCCTGACAATGATGCCCATCTTACAGTACACCCATCCCATCGATGACGCAGTCATCCCACGGGGGAATGGCGTGTTTGTTGGCGTGTTTATGGAACGACTTTGGGGGTGGCCTGCTCTGAGCTTCCCTTCACCGTCACTCCTCTCAAGCCCGCAGAGTACCCGCATCCGCAGTGTCTACCAAAACGAGTGCGATGGGGATACACCGGTACTCCTACTCGAGCAAGACTTCCTGGGGCCCTTCCATAGAGGTATCTTGTGCCCTTCTCCTCGGCTCGGCGGAATATGAGCTCATCGCCGAGGACTAGCGGAAGCTCCCGGGCCCTGGAATTTCTCCTTCCTTTTTTCTCTCATTCCGGCGCTCCAACCCAGAGCGAATCTGACGTGGTACTAGTCCCCGGCAACGAGTGGCCGAGAATTTACGAGCACGGTAGAAGGATGAATCGAGGTGTGATACGGTACTCGAGTACTGTATCATACCGGTATGATTAACAGCCGATTCTCGCGTAGAAGAATCGGATGAGGGGGGCCCTGGCTATAGCCGGTTCACTTCCAGCAGACCTAAACCTAATCGCTTACTGACGGATTAATGGCTTGGTGGGGTATCGGTAGATCGGAGATTCTTCCGACGGGTTGGTGGATAAATGCGGAAAATTGTGGGTTGTTATGGGGTGTTTGGCACGTCAAGGTCTGTGAGGTACGGTAGGGTGTGTTTAGCTGCACATGGTCCGTAACAGAGAATTCTTCTGCATTATACTCGTACACTGCAGTTCGGCGTACCCCACAATCCGCGGTTTGGCATACCGGTACCTTACAAACTCTGGTGTGTCAAACACCCCAAGTTATTTGTTGACCACTCTGAACTACTCGAGTACGGTACCGGTAATGGATCTGCGAGCTTCGAGGTTGGATCAGGTGCTGTAAACAGGGAGGTTCCCTTTTGGAGATGTCCCGTACGGTAGCGGTAGCCCTGTGCGCAAGGGACCACCGGTTGAGCAATGTTCGCGCGTCTACAGCGGAGCGCACTGCGCGTTATGGTACGGCCGTCTGCCCAGCTCTCCAAATCATTGGAATACAAAGCCTTTCGCCCCCCCCTACCGCCCTCACCAGCGAAGTTGGCAAAGGGTCGCGAGTTCAGACCGGCGGGATCTGTGGGGTATCTACTTGTGCCATCGGGGCGGAATCCGGCTGCTTCCTAGAGAGTGTCTGGTGGAGTTCTGGCGTCCCATTTCCTCATCCGTTCTGGCCACGGACATAGCTATCACATCACACTCATGCCATACCATCTCTCTTTCCTTATAGCTACTCGAGTACGGTAAATCTACCAAAAGAGTTACGACACCGGTACCTATCCCCCACCACCACAAACCCAATCATCTCTCATTCCACCCATCACCCCAACGCTCTACTCGAGTAGAGCATTGGTTCACACGGGCCTGGTATCTGAACTTCTACCCGTACCAGGTCCCTCTTACTTCCACCGACCCACCCCCTCAGGCCAGGTCAACAACGGAACCCCCCCTTATACCGAAATCTCAACCAACAGCCCACCGACCGTTATCGTCAGCCCGACAGGGGGGTCCTTCTTTTTTCCAGCAAATATGGAGGGTCAACACTTTGAACTGTAGCCAAGAGCACTGAAACTTACCACCGGTTATACTTGTACTAGTACTCGTACATAGCGCAAATGGCTTCAATGCAAAATTTTGGAGAGAGTGAAACATGCATACCGTACTTGTGCTGGGGCAGTACTCGTGGTGGTACACAGAAGTGCTCAGATATTCGCAACGTTGGATACTGACAAATTTTCCATAAATAAATTTAGGTAGAGGCGTGTGTAACTTGAGGCTTCGAGGTTGGATTGGTTGCCACGCCACCCTTCACCACCGATTCGGAGTTTCACGGAGGACACATGCCCCTGGGCTGCCTCGGGTAAGTCGCACCGCATCTCATGCCTTCTCTCCTGTTTCAACCAGAAGTTCCCGCTCCCGCACTGGTACAAACGACACAGTACGAGTACTCGTACTGTACCGGCACCAGCACAGCTTCGCGCCTGTACCGGTATCTTACTGGTGCGAGCACTCATAGAATAGCGTACCGTATTCCCGCCCGCCAAGGCATCCCTCCACCTCTCAACTCCGTTCGAGATGACAACTCCGAACAGCGAACGGATCCCTACTTGGTACCTGCATGTGAGCCGGGATACCAACTGGATGACAGGTTTCACGGTTTACAGTGTGGAGGCCAGGACTAAGTAAGGGCGCGATGGCCTATTGAGGCCGAATTGATCTCTCCTGTTTTTCAAGTACTGTATCATACCAGTAGATGATGGGGGCCTTACATCCCTATCGAGGCTCGGTAACAGCGCGCCGTCTACTACACTTGTAGTGGTTCCAGGCTATGTGCGGGTATTTTACTGTGCTCGAGTACTCACTCGAGCACAATGTTTGCAGGCACGGTTGCGCACGCATCTCCGGACCTTCCTAGGTTCGGTTTCTTCTGGTTTCAAGGCCAGTTCGCGGAGTGATATTCCATTCTTAGGGTACTCGTAGCGAGGCTCACTCGGTAACGTATCGTACCGGTAAGGCACTCATAGCGATAGTACGAGTACCCTAGCTGCAATAGTTCGGTCGAGATATGATGGTCACTACCAAGAGCCTCCGTTCAGGGGTGCCCCTCCCCCTTACCGGTATTTGGTCGGCTGGGGTACTTTACTCCTCCGCTTAGGAATGCTCTACTCGGAGGCGAAAATTGGAAAGCCTTGGTAATTTATTATTGGAATCTGTTGCAGAGACTGCCCGCATCAGGATGTTGGCTTTACGCTTACCATACCGGTCGGTTAGTGGGCTGCCGGTGCGGCGCTTGGGATGTTTGTCGGAGAGCCGCTGTGCCTGTGGGGAACTTGCTGCGTGGGTTAGGGGGCGCGGTGCTGAATTACTTAGGGGTCCCATATCACACTCGCCCTCGTACGATATGACAGCACAGAAGGGGCAAGAGGGCGTGGAGGCAGTCCAGCGTTCCGCGATGCACTGTCCGGACGGCGCTTATTCGAAAAATGATTCACCAGGAAAACCTTCCCCCATTACCTGCTGACTTTATCTATGATACCGGCACTCGTATAACCTACGGTACTCGTAGCATCTCTACCTCGGAGGCTTCTTGGAGCGGTCGGGGCGGGGGGGCTTGTTCCTTCCCCTTTCGTGGGGGGCCCCCAGAACACCCAGAACGCCAAACTTTACTTGTACTAGTACAAATATGGGTGCCGTGCCGCACATCACGGAACAGTTATCGCTAGGAGGCGCCGTCCAGGGCCCAAGCGAAGCTTAATACCGTTGGTTATTTGGGCATGGCATAGGGTGTGTGATCGTTGAAAAATCGGGCCGCTCGATCAGCGACCCTGCCTTACGGTACTCGAATACCGTACTGGAAGCTGGCCATTGTCAACATCACAAAGGAGGGGGTGGGGGGTTAGTCCCGAGATCTCTAACAGAGGCTTGTTCGTGACCCTGTCTCCTGGGTCGCTTCGCTTGCGGTGGCGTGGTACAAGCAAGCTAGTAATCAACAAGCAATTAGGCATGGATAGGTCCAACCTTTTTTGAACTACCCTCTTGAGCCGGGATGGTGCAACGACCGTTTCTCCAGCTTGAAACGGGCAACGTTTGGCCCTCAACTGCTTACTTGTGCAAGACTTTTCGACTCTCCTCAGAGGAAAGCTTTACAACTTGCGGTATCGGGATCTGTACTACGGTGCGCCCTCGGCATGACCCCTCTTGTACCGTTCTCAGCACGCCTTAGGGGTTGAAGGGGCTGATCCTGGCGTGTGGGTCAGACTTCGATGAGACTTCTCCCGTATCTTGGTTCTCTTGCCTTCCCCATTCTGTGTATCGTGAGTCCTTGCTATGCCTGTCAAGGGGAATTTGGATTCCATGCACTTCTTTCCTACCGTACTGGGGGGATACACCGTGATCATGTGAAGGCATCGGAGCAGCTTACGTCCCAGAGGGGTCGGAGTGATATCAAGAATTTATCTACTTCTTGCATATGCCTACCACCTCCACCCCTCCTTCTTTCGTCCGTCCTCCCCCGTCTTCTTCTTCTCTTCTTTCCTTCTTTCTTCCTTCCATTCCTTTCACTTAGCACTGGCGGCCAATCGTGTTTACGTTCGTCAGGATTCCTGTCGTTCTAATTAATTCTTGACATTCGTCTTCCGCCTTCCATTCATTTCTAATTTTCTTGGCTGCGCGAGCGCATTCTTTCTTTTCGGGGACCGGATCTTCAGCCAAACACTTTTCCCACTTAATATAATAGTGAGTGACTCCTAGAAGAAGCGAAATGTCTTCTCCATATTCTAGCCGTTTGCAGCTCCTAAGACGTCCCTCGTTGATAGGTTCAGACCCTCCTGGAGAGGCCTATTCATTTCACTATGAGGACAACAACACATTCCCGCTCGGGTACGGGCTTGTTAATATTGGCCGCTCTCCAAACATTCGGTTTCGGGGTGGTAAGGGCTACAGCGCCGAGTGAATATCCTCCTCCGGAGCCAGTTACCGTAATATCTACATCAATGGATCATATGGTGGAAACAAAGACGGAGCATGCGGTTGAGACCATGACAGAGAAGATAGCGGAGACCTTACATGTCACTGAGTAGGTTTTCTATGGATTTGGGGTGACGAGGACACGGGGCTTATATTTGTCAGGACATTACCATTTACTTCGATTTCGTTAGCAACAGAAACGGTTCATGTTACGGACTTGAAAACAGAGGTGGTGCATCTCACTGAGTACGTATCTTCGGCGCTGCAGATCCGGACAGACGCTGATTTAAATAGAACACTAGCGATAACGCACACACAGCCAGTAACAGAGACACAGGTTCAGCATGTCACTGTAGTTCATACTGTAGGCAAAGCCAAAAATCGCCAACCCGATGTCTGTACTAACTAGCTATAGCTTACAGAATCGCTACCGCCGATCCATGTAACAGTGACGAACTTACAAACGCTTTTTGAAACCATCCCTACGACAGTGGTACATCTTTCAACCGAGGTCCTAGTAGTAAGTCCACCGTACAGTACATCACTCGCAGCTCATACAGGACTAAAATTTCCGCAGCACACCGCCGTGGTAACCAGTATCGAGCCAACGACAATAGTCCATACGCTGCCACCGGTGATCCACACTGTGGAAAAGCTCATCACTTCAATCCAAACGGATCTGGAGACCTCCATTGTCGAACTAACCAAGACTGACGTCTCCATATCGAAAGACATCCAAACGAAGACCGAGGTCCAAGTATCCCAGGTGGTGTCAACAGAAGTCCTAGTAAGCCATGTTATCCAGACGATGGTTGAGACGCAAGTACAGGTATCTGAGAAGACGGCAACCGCGACTATTCACAACGTTGTCACCGAGGTTAAGGAGAGTGTGGCTACAGCGACGATTCACAACGTTGTCACCGAGGTTAAAGAGAGTGTGGCTACAGCGACTGTACACAATGTCGTCACACAGACTGAAGAGAGTATAGCAACAGCGACGCTCAAGGAGGTTCAGACGCTCAAGGAGGTTCAGACTCAGACAGAGGTTGTTGAGAGCGTTGCTACTGCGACGCAGGTGATTCACAGTATCGCAACTTCGGTGATCAATAATGTTGTCACTGAAGTCAAGGAGAGCATTGCAACCGTCAAGGAAGTGCAGACACAGACGGACGTTATTCACAGTATCGCTACAGCAACCCAGGTTATCTCGAGTTTGGCAACGGAAACCGTAAAAGCGGTGGAAACACTACTTGAGCCACATTTTCCAGACGGAGACAGTCAAAAATGTCGAAACCCAGACCATGAAGGAACTTCAGACCCAGACGGAGGTATTGCACAGTATCTTGACGGAGGTTGTTTCGAGCATAGCCACCGCGACCGTCAATAACATTCAGACAGTCAAGGATGTGTCGACCCAGACGGTTGAAAGCATCGCAACTTCGGTTGTCCACAATTTTGTTACCGAGGTCAAAGAGAGCGTGGCGACTGTCAAGGAGGTTCAGACACAGACGGAGGTTGTCCACAGCATCGCAACAGCAACCCAAGTTGTCTCGAGTTTGGCAACGGAAACCGTAAAAGCGGTGGAAACACTCCTGAGCCACATTGTCCAGACGCAAACTGTTAATAACTTCCAAACAGAGACTGTCAACAATGTTCACACCCAGATCGTCAATAGCGTTCAGACTCAAACCATCAATAACGTTCAGACAGAGACCATCAACAATGTTCACACTCAGGTCGTCAATAGCGTTCAGACTCAAACCGTCGATAACGTCCAGACAGAGACCGTCAATAATGTTCACACTCAGGTCGTCAATAGCATTCAGACTCAAACCGTCAACAACATTCAGACAGAGGTAGTGAAAAGCGTCGAAACTCAACTTATCCACCAGACAATCGATAGGGTGATCACCGAATCAGTAAAGGATATCCAAACTCAAACACTTCACGCTATCCAGACCCAAACCGTGGCCAGCGTAGCTACCGTAATCCCTCCTAGATCCGTCATAAATAATCACTCGTTAACAAAATCTCAGGAAACCCTCCTCTCCCATATCATCCAAACCGAAACCAGCACGCAGAAATTGGCCGGTGTGCCCATGCTCCCATCCTCCTCGCCGGCAGCGGTCCACACCTCACCGCTGACAGGGATCGTCACGGCGACAGCCACGGCCCCCTACAAGAACATAACTGCCGTAGCAACGCACATAGTAACAGTCGGTGGCACCGCCGGCCTCGTCTACACCCCATCTCAAATCTCCGCGGCGGTCGGCGACCTGGTACACTTCGTCTTCATGTCGAATAACCACTCGGTAACCCAATCCACCTTCGCCGCACCCTGCAACCGCCTGGCGACGGGAATGGACAGTGACCTGACGCCGAACCCGAACAACACCGTCGTCCCACCGCCGTTCTGGGAGTACACAGTAACAACCTCCGAGCCGACGTGGTGGTACTGCAAACAGCGCATGGGGAACCACTGCGGTAATGGAATGGTCTTCGCCATCAATCCCACCGCCGACAAGAGTTTCGAAATGTTCTTGGACACGGCCATTCGGACCAACGGCACCGTCTCCTCTTCTTCTCCCGCCGCGGCGAGGACGGGAACTGCGACTGCCGCGGCTACCGCCCCCCCATCCCCAGTAGCGGGCGCCGGGAGTGAGGATTGTAAATGCCAATGCTTCTGCCCCACCGCGGCTTACCACGGAACAACCACGCAACCGAGCTCTCAGTCACGTCAGCCCACAACGATGCAAATCGTAACCACCCCGCTCGCAGCCGCGAATGGTACTGCCCTCCCCTCGGCGATACTCCCCCCTTCCTCACCTCTGTCGTCAAAGCCCACCGCACTCACCCTAGACACCAGCTCCGCCCCCTCATCAGCGTCGGGATCTGCCCCGCCACCACCAGCGACAACGAGCAAACCCACAGCTCTCGCCGCCGAAACACCAGCGACTACCACTCCCCCTAGCGGTGGCGGGTACGCTAGTTCGCTGGTCCTGGGACTCAATACCAGGAGCACCAGCTACTCGCAGGTCAGTGTGGACTTTAATACTTACTCCCTTGGGGAGTTGAAGAGTGTCTTGAGCCTTTCGATTGCGCCGACGCCCACACCTTAGGTTTGCCGCGAAGGAAGGATGGAGTATGTATCATGAATTTGTCAGCGGTTGTTTTTTTTTTTTCTTTACTATGATATTATTACTATTTTTTTTTTTTGCGAGTTTCTTAATTTCTTTTCTTCCTTTTTTGGGACATTTTTCGGGCTCATTCACGAATGTAATATTAGATCGGACGTGGGTTGCTCCGTAGATTGTGAAGTGGAAATGGAAGTGGGGGTGGGAGTGCAGGGTGCGAATTTACCATGTCATCATGTCTACAACAATTTCCTTTGTTATTTATCATACTAGTGCTAGAATTCTCGAGTTTGAGGATTTGTGTATGGATTTGCTGTAGTGTCGGCAGTGTACTCGAGTACGTACGGTATCGTCTCTTGGGCAAGCAAGCAAGTGAGGTCAACCAGCGATCAAATTATCATACGATACTGCCGCAGCCGAGGCGCAACGACCCCGCACCGGCATACACCGTATCGACAAGGTGTTTTTTCCTTTTTTTCTCTTTTCCTTACTCGAACCAAGAGGGGGCTAGAGAGAGAGAGAGAGAGAGTCGAGTATTGTATCATATTTTTCCGGCGTTCCCTCTCTTTTTGCCTTTGCCACTCTCCCTCCATTTTCCTCCACTGCGACGCAAGAAATTGGTCTGAACTGAATTGGATTAGGTATACATATTTTTGATCGATTTTGACATTTGAATTGGTCATGATATTATTGTTAGTGTAGTAGCAGTAGATTGGTAGCAGTGGTAAGGTTATCAACCAGATTCCCATTGTCTGAGGAGCGAACAGAAATGAAAATGAAACCAGCCGAAACAGGGCGGAGACGCGCTTGTAAGTCCTCGTATCAGGCGGCGCTCCGTGTCAGAGATTTTGGACGGGAATGTTTGCCAGGTAGTCGGACTATTTCCTCCCCGCGCATGCCACCAATTACATATTAGCCCATTCCCTCTCTCTCCTCAACAACCAACTCCTAAATTCTTGCCTCTTATCGAAAAAAGGAGGCAAAAAATGGAACAAATAGCCGATTAAACAGGTGTCTTACATCTCCTCATAAACTTCCACCACCCGCCCACTTTCTCGACTTTCACGCCCTTCCCTTCCTTCTCCTTCTCCTTCTCCTTATTCTTCTTCTCCTCCATGTCTTTGAGCTTGGTCTCCTCACCCTTCACCGCGCTCTTGCTTATATCCACACCGGTTGCGATGGCATGGGTCCTGGCCTTCTCACCTTTCCCGACGGTCTTCCGCGCCGCGGACTTGCCCTTCTTCTTACCCTTGGTTAGGTTTGCGTAGGTTTCCAGGCCAAGTAGAACCGCGTATGATTTAGATATGCTCACGTGGGAAGTGTCGGCGCCTTCCTCTTTTAGAGTATGGATAAATTTCCGGAAGTTCTGGGTGGAAGGTTAGTCAATAATCGGCAAGTGTAGGGAGGGAGAGGGAGGGGCAGGAGTACGGTAGCCGGAGGACGGTAGTGACCGGATAGCGGTGAAAGGCTGTGATGGTATCATGTTGGTTAGGTCAGGTTTGCAAGCAAGTGGGTGGTGTAGGAGGGATATACCTTCTCAATTGGCCATCCCTGATCTTGATCAGGCCTGCGGCACTGATTCTCCCACCGTGCAAAAAGCTGCTGTGTTGGAATGTTCCTGTTTGCTTGATTCCTACGTACAGCCTGAACGAGGTATCTGCCACAAAAATCCATGTATTTTTCTTAGTCGTCTTGCGGAGCAAACGATTGAGCACTGTTGATGCAGAAATGTGGAAAATCTTCTTAGGCCCATGGTGCGCGGCCATGCCGGGATCCGTGTATCTGGCTGCAGCCGCACTCTGGTCGGAGCCAGAGGAGGAGGAGGAGGATGACGAAGATGAAGACGAACTAGAAGTGCTCTGGCTTGAACCCGGGCGAGATCCTCTGCCATCTCTGGGTGCATCAGCAGCTTCTCGACTATCTACGGGCACAACCCCTTCAGAAAACATTAGCAGAGGTTGGATCAATAAACGGGGGCATAGCACCATGGGGCGTGTCTCTGTATTTGGTACTAGTATCGATGCGTTTCCCGGTCTTGGCCCAACACAATTTTCCTTCATTGTCGATTTTGACTAGATATGCTTGGCGTTCTTCCCTCGATAGATATCTTACACATTCCTTCTCCAGCTGTTCACGGGGGCAAACACTGAGATCGACTTCCATGCCTTCGCCATGGTCGAGCCTATCTAGTTAGTGCCACTATTAGTGGTTAAACCAGGGGCGTCTACTATACCAGTAGAAGAAATTCTCCTTTGTATCTTGCTGTTGCCAGTAAGAGTGGTATGCTCTCAAGTTTGAGCCATAGCGGTGCTAGAGCAGTTCAGTATGTGATTTGCGTATGCTTATTTGCTAGTGTTACCTTAACTATTGGCTGTTAGCAAGGATTAATGGGTGGATTGGAGACAGCTGGTTCTTACGATCAACCATTTCCAAAAAATATCTTTGGAACGTCAGTGATATCTCATGAATATAGGTTTCCCGTTGTGAGCATACTGCATGTCCATCGCTTTCGAATATTCGATCCTCTCCAAACGCTTCTGCCTCTTTTTCTCTTTCTTTTTCTCCATCTTTTTTTTCTTCGTACCCTCTGAGTCTCTGGTTCTAATACTATCAAGGTCGTTACTGCTCTCGGAAACGGTATCATCGGGGTCGTCATGTTGTGCCTAGATCAATTAGTCTCATCCCCATTAACTGGATAATTGATCGTCTCGCACCCGCCTAGCAAACAAAACGGCTTTATCCCACATCTCCTTTGATCCCGAAGCCTTTCTACCGTGCTCCGGCGCCGCGCTGTCCTTCCCCTCCTCCTCTCGCTGCTTGTTCAATTCAACCCTCCTCTCCAGGGAAACCGGTTGAGCAACATGTCGGTACTCAGCTTCTTCCAAAGCCTAATCAAGTAGTTATTAGCCATTCGGTGAAAGTATAGTCGGTGAAGCATATTACATCGTTCCAACGTTGCATTGGTGTCAATGCGTGGCCCTTTAGCTGCCGTCTCTCACGATGTCCTCTGTAGCGCCGCTAGAAGGTAATGTAAGGTTAGTGCTTGGCACGGTATGCAATGCCATTCCATGTATAGTTTTCCTTTTTTCTTCTTTCCTTTCTCTTTCTCTTTATACTTGAACCGCATGAATTGGGTTGAGAAATTATGGAGAGAAAGAGAAGGAGCGTACTTGAATCTCGACGGCTGCCTTCGCCATTTCCACAGGGTCTCTGTCGAGGGAGGTTGGAGCTGAAGGTGGGGAAGTTTGCTCTGGTTCTGATGCCATCTTATTTTACTGTCCGCGCGTCCGATAGCAAGGTATAAGAAGCTCGCAGCGTAGCAGTACAGCTAGAAACGTGGTAAATTCTAGTTATCGCTTTAGAGAGCAGGGTGCTGGTTGTAGTCTTGAGGTCTTGGAAATCTTCAGGAAGGGAAGGGCTCGGTCGCGGTAAACGGCAAAAATAGAGTGTAGGAGCTGAAGTCGACTGGAAATTGGAGGAATTACCGGTACCGTGCTCGAGTACCTCCCTTCCTTTTTTTCCCTCGCTCACTACTCGAGTACTCGTAATTAGGGGGCCCGGAATCAATTGCGAATTTGGGCCTGCGGAGTACTGGTGTCCTGCTCAGCCGATTCCTCCAGACCCCAGATGGAAGGGAGAAGCTTCTTATTGGACACTCACGGCAGTTCCAAATACCGGCCACGCAGACTCCATGGTTCCCTTGCGTCATGAACGGCGTTATCCTTTGGGGGCTCTGGAACAGAGGAATTCAAGGGAAGGGCACGCTAGGCCCAGATCAGTCAGCAGCTAGCTATTTCTGGTTATCTATTTGGCCATTTCAATACCTAAATGACTCAGCACCTCAGAAATATTAATTTCCAGCGAACCAGAATCCCTGAGTGTATCCAAAATAGGATTAGTGCTTCTGCTGCTTGGGAATTTATGATAAGTGCTCAGACCACCAAAGGGAGACGGGTATCGGCACCAGCTCTTACGAGTATGATACCGTACTATCCCCTACTCGTACCGGTACTTAGTCATTTCTAATTCCGGAGAAACATCTCAATAGACTACCTCACCCCCATTCCAGGAAGATCTTATCCCATCCAGGGAAATTTCATGTCTCGACATGCCCCAATTACTTAATGCACGATACTCGCAAAGCTTCCTAGCCAAGCGCCACACCCTATCCCTCATCGTCTTGCCAACCAGGCTGTCCGCCGCCACACATCTGCGACAGGTTGAAGCCAAACTAAAACCGGAACAGAGTCTGGCGGTGAGTCCCGTGACCCCCATCGTTTGGTGTGCGTTCGACCGATCGAGCCACATTGGAGCCCGTCACCGTGTCCGCCCTCCCTTTTGCTCCGTTCCTCTATCCCATCCCCCCCCGAAGCCTCTCAGTATCGATAAACCCTTCTCCATCTCTTCTCGTCCTCCCTCACAAACCACGTTTTTCTAACGCCACCCATCTCGTTTCCCATCAGTCCTTCCATCGATAAATACCCAGCGAATAACGATTACTGCGGCTGAGACATGAATCGGGGTGGTAAACTTGCACCGGAAGTCCAAAGAGCTCTGTTCGTCAAGAATCTGAGGTACGAACAAATATACGCCTCGCTATCATCTCAGCCATCCACTCACTGCATTTTTTTTTAGCTACAACGTATCGTCCGAGGAACTCTTCGATCTCTTTGGCAAGTTTGGGCCAATTCGGTAGATATCCGCCCTCCCCTATCCCAAGCGATCGCTGAGTTGTCTGACTGTGCAAAACCGTGTATTAGTCAAATTCGCCAAGGTATCGCGAATAACACCAAAGGCACCGCATTCGTCGTATATGAAGACGTGATGGATGCAAAGACAGCTTGCGATAAGCTGAATGGTTTCAACTTTCAGAATCGCTACCTCGTTGGTTTGTTGCCCCCTTCTCCCGGACCATGCTATGTCGTCGCTCCCCGTTACCTTTGCCGTGCTGATAGGGATGGAATTGGGTAGTGCTATACCATCAACCGGAGAAAATGGCTCGTTCAGAAAGCGACCTTGCCAAGCGCCAGGAGAGCTTAGAAAAGCTCAAGAAACAGCACGGTATCGATTAACCATCCGAGGACCCCCAAAAACCGGAAGAAAGGGAGAGCCCATTCGCCAGGTTTGTAGGATTTTTCCGGAATTCTCTCGCTTGGTCCCACCGGGGGTTCAGGTCTTGGGGCACTAGTGATATGATATCGAAAGTGGTTGATTCGTGCTTGGCTCTCTGGGAAGGGTTGGAGGCGTTCTAAGTTATTGTTTAACCGGATTTCTGTTTTGTGCCGCTATTCTTATTCTTATTCTTTTGATTTTACGATCCTCTTTTCTTCTCACCATCATTACGTTGCGTTTGCTGTATTCCTTTTCTTCCCCGTGGGGTGATGGACCAGACCAGCCCTTGTTAAAAGTTTGGGATCACGGTATGCAGGTGGCTACGCAGGATACCTGTGTGCTCCCCCGATCTTTTCTAGGCCTGGGCACTAAAGCTGATTGAAGGAACTCGGCAATTGCATCGATTCTATTGGCTACCCTTTTTTTCTCACCCTTCCTTCTTTCCTTCCTTGCTCATCGGATATTTATTTAGCTTATCGCGCCACAATCTGAACAAAAATACCAGTACCACCAAACTTGTATTTTTATTTTTATTTTTTTTCGCTCAGAAAAGAAAATATCTTATATCATGAATCCCTTCAACAAATGAAACAACAGGAAACGAGAAGAAAAAAACTGTCGGATAGACAAAGTCCTCCACACGCATTTCCCCCAGCCAACCATTACCACCAATTAACATTTTTCTTTTTTTTTATAATATTATATTCTTTTTTTCTTTTCCCTCCGTTTAACGTCATCCTCATCACCACATCCCCCGAAAAACAAAAGAGACAAAATTGCCGCAAGGCCGACCGGAACACCCCATATCATATTCCCCCAATAACGCCAATACCAATACCGATATATCCCTATTGGATTATTTAAGAAAAAACAAACAAACTCCTTCCAATGAAGCAGGGTACCTCTCCACGACAAAAGTCAGCCTACACACAAAAAAGCAACAAACCCTTAATCAAGAGACAAAGGAGGGAATAAAAAAACAAAAGACGTACCTGCATGAATAAACCAAAGCACCTACGGTAATCATACACATACGCCATACCAGCACCCGTTTCACGAAGCGTCACTCACTCCAAGGGAGGGAAAACTGCTGTTGCTCTGACGCCGGTGAGGATGGCGGCGGCGGCGGCGGGAATGGAGATTCCTTTATGTACCGGTGAATACTCGCGAGGGAGAGGGAGAGGTTTGGTTTTGTGGTCATTCTGGTCGTGCCGGGTGGTGGTGGTGGCGGTGATGGTGATGGTGATGATGATGGTGATGGGTGGGGAGAGTGGGAGGGGGGGGAGTGGGGATGGGGGGGTAGGGGGGTTATATACGACAACTTATGGGAGATATATATCCGGCTCGGCCCGTTATTCGCGGACTCGTTCACTCGTTCATTCATTCATTCATTCATTTCGATTTGCGGAACTCCTGGCTGGCTGGCGGGCTGGCTGGTCAGTTCGCGTATCTAGTTACGATATGGACGAACGGGAGGTGGACGCGTTGGCAAGAGTTGGTGAAGTTGGTGAGTGAGGATCTTCGGGTGTTCTGTTTTGGATCGGGGGGAGATGGATGGATGATGGACGATGGATGGATGGATGGATGGGAGGCGGGGGAGGGAGGGAGGGAGGGAGGGATGAGAGGGAGGGAATATCGGATGAAAGTGAGTGGTTGTGTGTGGTTGTTGGTATCATGGCTCGCCCGGTGGGGAGGGTTGTCTTGCTGGGCAAGGAATGGCAATGAATGGCAAGGAATGGCAAGGCAATGAGTGAGTTAATGAGTGAATGGCTGAGTGAATGGCTAGGCCAACAGTTCATCAATCAGTCCTGTGTATGTGAGTGCAAGACTGCGGATTGATGGATAGACTGATGGGCGGACCGGGGAGGCGGAGATGTGGCAGGGTACGGCATGTGTGTTCATCGAGATGGGGAGCTTGTGGGATGGGACAATTGTGTGTGTATGTAAATAGAATATATGTATTTGTATGTATGCATGTATGTATGTACGTATGTATGTATGAGTGGATGGTATATCGTAGTTTGCGAATGCCGTATCCTATCGTGCTCGCTCTTCTTGCGCATAGAAGCTATGATATGTAGAGGTATCAGAACTAAGCTAGCTATCCAACTAAGCAGCTGGCTAGTTGGCTGGGTTGCCTGCCGGTAAGCTATGACAGACCATACAGCACAAGTGGCTGGCGGACAGCCAGGCAGGACTATGACTGTGGTGCGGTGATAGAACTCGCTGGTCAGTTCGAGATGGGCTGCTTGACGTTGATCAGAGGCAAAGCAAAAGCAAAAAAAATAAAAAAAATAAGAAAAAGCAAGGCATGAAAAAGCAAGAAAGTAATCGAGAGACCCGAAGAACCGGTAACGAACGATAATTTTCCTTAGTGAATTTTTTCCTTTTTCCCTCATTTTTTCCATCTTTTTTTCCTTCCATGCTTCTGACCCACAGTTCGGTGCCCGGAACTGAAGGGAAGAGATGAAAGGTGTAACAGCTGAAAAGCAACGTTACGGCAGAACTCATTTGTATATGTGAGGCGAAGGAGGCGACGGGGTGGGTTGTTGGGGATGATGATAAGTGGAGCCGCGTGGAAATCTGGGGAAAAATGAGATATTCAGGTACATATTATGGAAGGGGGGGAGAGAAAGGTTTTCTAGAATTTCTTCTAATGGGTAGGGTTTGAGAGGACATTGCGATAGTGTAGGTAATATCGTGTGAGTTGGAAACCGGACGGGGAGGGCTTATTGTATATTTAGGTTGGCGGTAATGTGTACTCGAGCATGATACCGTAGTCTAGTTAGCGGAAGTACCTTGAATGGTATCATAATAGGAGCTAGAACACCGAATATGGCACCTTTGTACAGTTGGCAGACGAGTTACACCAAGGTTCTTTTTTTTTCTCCCCTCCCTTTTTCTTACCTCCTTCTGGCCTTTGCTTTATGCTCCATGCTAATCATGAATATCTCTGACGGATGAATGGGCCGGCGATGAGTGGCGGTGGTTAGGATGGCGCTGCAATTGCGGGTTTCGTCCAAGGTTGCTGTCGTTCAACCCGCCTCACTGTCTCTCCGCTCTTCCTTCCTGCTTCCCCGTTCCCCCTCGCCCTTTCCTGTCGGAGAGTGTTTCGACGTGCTTCAGAAACGGATGACAGACGATCAGACCCTGGCTTATAGCCAACGATCGGATTGGGATTGGGGTGTCAGTTTCATCGGTGCAACCCCCGTCATCCCGAGGCCCTACATACATAAGCGGAATTCAGCATCGGCGCTTTGTGGTACCGGCACATACACTTGTTCTCTTGGGTACTTGCAAATGTACGAGGGTATCTTTTGGCTAGCCATCGGGTTGGACATCCCCGGCATCTGGGCCTTGGGGGGTTACCTTTGACTAGCAAAAGGGAAAGAAAAAAATCAGATTAAAAAATTCAATGTCAATAACCCAGCTATGATTTGTCCGCCCATCCATCACTAGGCACTTCGCCCAAGTGGCTCAGCCATATCCCGCGATTGGGTTTCTCATTCACCAGACTTCAATTCGACCCGCATCCATATCCACCGATGGCTACTGCCGCTGGTGCTGGTGCTGATGCTACCCGCTGCTGTTGCCTGCAAAGCAAGGAGGAAAAAAAAGAAAAACCTCCGGGCTGTACAGTCCTGTATTGCAGCTGTGGCCTTGATGTGCGCTGTCCGGGTCGCACCACCAGATGGGACGCACTTGTGCCTTGCGCCCTGCGTACCACGCAAGTCAAGTCGGATTTCCTCAACCGGCATACATACCAGTGACCAGGGACCTGACGGGCAAAGTATCGGTATAGTGCAGTTGTTCTAGTGCGCGGTATGTAGGTTTCCGACTTCCTATGATTGCCAACGGCATTGGGCTTGGGGGTTGGGGGTTGAGATTTGAGAGGCAGTGAGGGAAGAACCCGGGAAACCTAGGGGAGGGAAATTCCACCACCAAAAGGAGTGAATAAAAGATAGCCTTGGAGGTGGAAGGGATCGGATATAGATGTGTACGATATACTGGCACCGGTGCTGTGCCAGTGGCAGTGTACGGTACGCTGGGGCATTTTCCTGTGAATTCCGGCCAAGAAAAAATGTTACGACTGCCGCGGTGAGATGGAAGGTTAGCTCGCGATGAAAAACTTGAGGCGGGAGATTCCTATCAAGTCAACTCTCTGCTAACTACTCACAATATGCCTTCAATCGCATCATCGCCTTTCCTTCTTTCCATCGCCCCAAGTTGTAAAGAGGAAGGAGAGACCCACATAACACCTACCGACACTCCGTTGGCTTCGTGTCGTGTTATCCTCCTGTCTCCCCTTTTTTTTTCTTTTTTTCCCTATCTCCCTCCTCTCCCATCCGTTCCTTAACAGGTTTCTTTTTCTAATGTTTCCCCTCCCTATTGCCATTCTGAACTTTCCATGTCTCACCCCCCAAGTAATGGAAATAGCCCGTCATTATCAATTTCCACCCCACCTTATGTGCCTCCTCTCCAACCCCACGAATGCCCGGAGCCCACAAACTGGCAATCCCACACTACCGACGGGGGGGCAGACAGCACTCCCGCTCCGCCTCCACTATAACCATTTGATACCGCTGGTTTGCAATTTAGCGCTATCAAGGGATATTGCATGCCGACGACCTGGCGGAAATGTGAATAGGGCGAGCAAAAAAGTACTCTTCTGGCCACTACACCGGTAGTAAGGTGCCATATGTTTTGGAAAGGGCGAAACACATGGCTTTGTAGCCCTGCCTGGCGCTCTTGAGAGACAAATAATTATTCCTCCTAAGCTGATTAGATTAGCAAACCGGTATCAAAATAATTTGTCCCATGCAGTCTTGGAGCTCGGTTTGATTTTTTCTTTTCCTCACCCTCATCCTCACCTCTTTCTTCTTTCCATTTCCTGTTGGTAATGGCCAAGTCGCATATCACCCAGATCGCAATGAAGTGATTACCGTATCGCCCGACCCCTCCAAACAAAAAGGTTACCCCTCCAAGGACCAGGACCAGGACCAACCCCCCCCCTCGACATTCTTGTCAGTCCAGCCTGTCGACCACTCTACCTCCTCTCAACCGACAATAACTCCTTATCTCTCTCAGCTTCTCCATTCGTACGTTTCCATTGTTTTCGCCCTCTCCCATCCGCTGCTCTACCCCCCAGCGAAACTAAAATAAAGACCACTCGTTACTCACGAGTTCCCTCCATCTACAGGCTTCCTCCGTGTGATTCACCAGAGCTTCCCTCATTCGCAAGATTCTGTCACCCTGCGTAATAAAAGATGTATCTCACTGCATCTCGAAAGCCGCCTAGCCGCAAAGGTTCGTCTACTCATCTATTTTCAGTTTGCGAATTGAGCCTCTAGCTTGCTTGCCTTGCCCTGGTTGAAGAGTTTTTTGGTTTTTTCTCATTCTCTCTTTTCGCTTAGGTGAGTTATTAACGGGAAGAGTTTCTGGCTAGGCTCCATGCACGATGTGCCAAACGATCTCATGAAGCATATCCATGAACTCGAGGAGATGTTTACCATCCACACCCCAAAACTCCTGGAGATTGTGTCCAAATTCCAGGAGGAACTCGTCAAGGGTAGGCACCTTTCACATGTTGACAACAGGGGAGGTGTTGTTAGCTAGTTTGCTAAAAAAAAATTGTTTGACGGTGTAGGGTTATCCGTGGCAGGCGGTTCTATTGTATGTTTTATCCGGATCTGCAACTGCGTTCTGATTCATCGCTTTACGTTTTGGCCATCCAATGAGATACTAATACATTACCGTCTGTTCGTAGCCCATGAACCCGACTTGGGTCATTGGATATCCTACCGGCGATGAGACGGGCACCTACCTCGCTCTCGACATGGGCGGGACAAATCTTCGTGTTTGCGAGGTTGAGCTTCCTGAAGAGAAGGGCCAGTATGACATCTATCAGTCCAAGTATCGCCTTCCAGAAGAGATCAAATCTGGCACCGGTGACCAGCTTTTTGATTACATTGCCGAGTGCGTAAAGCAGTTCTTGATCGCCAATCACGAGTGTGAAGATATCAAGGATTTGAAGGAACTACATCTTGGTTTTACTTTTTCCTACCCGTGCGAGCAGAACGCCATTGATCATGGTATCTTGCAGCGTTGGACTAAAGGTTTTGACATTGAAGGTGTTGAAGGCCATGACGTTGTTCCCATGTTCGAAGCTGCTCTTGAGAGAAAGGTAGGGATTCATTCCATAGTTGGCTTCTTAATTTATACTGATTACGGCCGTTCAGGGGGTCCCTATTAAAATCACCGCTTTGGTCAATGACACTACCGGAACTCTGATCGCTTCCGCTTATACCGACAATACTACCAGAATTGGTTGCATCTTCGGTACCGGTTGCAATGCTGCCTATATGGAAACTATTGGCTGTATTCCTAAACTCGCTCATATGAATCTCGATCCTAATCTCGAGATTGCTATTAACTGTGAATGGGGAGCGTTCGACAATGAGCATTTTGTCCTTCCTCGCACCCCATATGATAGGCATATTGATGAAAGCTCTCCCCGTCCAGGACAGCAAACGTTTGAGAAGATGGTTGCCGGCCTTTACTTAGGAGAAATCTTCCGTTTGGCTCTAGTCGACCTTTATTCCAACCCTGATGTTAAAATCTTTGAAAAGCAGGACATTAGTGCTCTTCAGCTTGAGTATTCCTTAGATTCATCCTTCTTGGCCGAGATTGAGAGGTATGTCATTCACCGGCATGCTTGGTGGGCTTGGGCTTACTGTTTCTAGTGATCCTTGGGAGAATTTGATGGAAACTCATGCCCTCTTTGAGAAGAAGTTGAAGATTGATACTACTGAGCCTGAGCGTAAGCTCATCCGTCGCCTTGCTGAGCTCATCGGAACTCGTGCCGCTCGCCTTTCCGCCTGTGGTGTTGCGGCCATTTGCAAGATGAAAAACATTGAATCTTGCCATGTTGGTGCTGACGGATCTGTATTCAACAAGTACCCCAACTTCCAGGAACGAGGCGCAAAGGCTCTTCGCGAAATCTTTGGCTGGGGAAAAACCGTTAGGAACGATCCTATCCAGATTGTTCCCTCTGAGGATGGGAGTGGTGTCGGTGCCGCCTTAATTGCCGCACTCACCATGAAGCGAATTAGGAAGGGTATTCATGCTGGTGTCAACGTCAAGCGCAAGAACTCGTTGATTCCTCCAATCCCGTAGGGAAAACGAGATTTCTTGTGGGGTCCTATAGTTCTGTATTATTTACTCTACTCTAGGTCTCTGTATGTTTTAATACCCCACTTTTCCTTTGCTACATCACTTGGGAAATACAATGATATGGCCATATTTTTTCCATCATTATTATTGCAGAATTTTTATTTTTGCTCTTGACGTGAAGTTTCTGCCTTTTCCCATTCACTTTAGCTGGAAAGCACCACAAGGTTAGTACGAGTACGGTAGTGGGGGTTTTCGGAACTTGCATCCACTGTGAAACTGTTGCTTATGTCTTTGATTCATTACCGTATCCCGCCCAAGCTACAACAATTGGATGCGTAGTTAGTTTTTTTTTTTTCTTTTTCTTTTTCTTTTTCTTTTTCTTTTCCCTCTTTTTTCCCTTCACTTTCAAATTTCTAATTATCATTTCTTTTCCCATTTCTCTTCCTGCTCACTACGGGTACTTGTGGCATACAGCAGAGGAGAAGCCCAATTCCTCCAAAAGAATGACAACAAGAAATAATAATAATAATAATAATAATAATAATAGTAATAATAATACCTCATCATCATCATCATCATCATCGTTTCACGTACCGTACCGTAAATGCTTACAAGTATGATAGCGTCACACAGTTTCCGTAGCCCGCAGTACCGTACGGTAGAAACCCGGCAGGCACATGCATGTGTGGGGGTTTCAAAGGGAGTGAATGAGAGTGAGAGAGTGTGTGTGTGGGGGGGGGCGGGTGGGGAGGGGAAAAAGGTTTCTCCTGCGGGATGAATATTTGTCTGTGTGTTTGGCCGCCTTACTATACCTTAATGTTTGTGTTAATGTTTGACAGGTGTAAAACATTACAGCAATTGTCAAGAGCACCGATCCCGCGCGTACAGTACAGTAAGGCAGCCGTCCATGTCGTGCCGCAACCCTCAATCGGGGGCGTCATCCTCTACAGGTACAATACTCTATCACACTGTCATCCGCGCTGCATCATGTCGGTAGGTTGGTACAGTAGAGTGATCGAGTCCTGTGCTCGTTATAATTTATGCAGGCACGGTTCGTACAGATATGGAACCAAACAAATCTCATCTTGGAAAAAAAAAAAAAAAAAGAAAGAAAGAAAGAAAGAAAGACAGAAACGCAAACAAGGGAAAAAGGAAAGCAATCTCATAGATTATTATTACTTCATGAACTGAGAAGGTCCCGACCCATCAAAAAAAGGATCTCCCCGCACCCGACATCGTATGGCACAACTGCTCATGGAGCCGCGCATTAAGCTGCATGAGCGCCATCTGCTCATTGGCTGACTGGATGATCGCGAGGCTCTCCCTTTCCTGCTCGACCCGAGCTAGGGCGAGAGCGGCCTCATTCTGCGCGATATTCTCTTGCCCGGCAAGGGCCACCATACTCTGGCCCTCCTCCTCGTTCTCACTCCTCAACCTGCCAACAAGCGCCTCGGCGCGCACCCCCGATTCCTCCATGATCTCCAGGAGTCTGACCGTGAACGCGGGATCAGGTTCCGCCGGGAACATTTCCCGGGGCACTTTGTCAAATGTCCGCCCAGTGTCATCGACTATCCCCAAGCGGACCAGCCGTCCGAAGAAAGTATGCGCACGTCCTGGGTCTTCCAGTATCTCGCAGACCAGGAGCTGCCTAAAGCCACGGTGGCCAAGCATGGGCATGCCATTCAACACCACCTGCGGGGTGCCTTCAATGACACGAGTAATCAGTGAGTACTCGATTGCCAGTTGATCATAGAAATGTGCCACCTCGGGGTCTATATTATCGAGACTGCACCCTAAGGCATCGGCTACACTTATCCATTGACCGAATGAGTTCTCCTCGAGCGGGGTTTCGATGAGTTCGTAGAAATACGAGACTTGGCTGGGGTTTAGTAAGTGTTTGTTTGCAGTGGGATAGTTTCTGTTCACGTATGCGAAGACCGCATCGGAGAGGTCCTTTAGGCGCTTTGTTGGGGTGTTGTTGGTTGATAGGAGTTTGCCTGCCGAGGCGGGGATGCGGGTCGGTAGCAGTGCGGGGCGTGGGTGGGGGTGGGGACTAGTCTCCCCACTATCGTTGGAGCGGGGAGGGAGCGGAGGTGGAGGAGCCGGAGGTACGTGATAGTCTCGAGAGATACTAGCGGGTGGATAGAGGACCAGGGTTTCGTGCTGCACCTCGTGAGAGTCGGATAAGCGGCCGAGGGTGTGGCAGTTGCTGCAAAGGTCGTAGTTTGCGCAGACGCGGCAGATGACGCGGGTTCCGTTGGGGGGTATTGGGGCCAAGCAAGCGTTGCAGGTAAGGGATGTTATCATCTCGTCTTCCTTCTCGTGTTCTTGCTACCGTGCGGACTATAGCGTTGGGGGAGGTGTAGGGAGAGAGGGGGCGGGTATGGTGGGGAAGCTGAATTATTATCTTAACTGCCCCTTCCCCCCAACACCGCACTCCTAACATACCGATATGTACGATATCAGCAAGTTGCCGCACTTTACCGCACTTTATTAATTTGTGCCCAAATTCGCCGCCACACCATCCTCAAAGGGTACGTGAGCTGAAAAAGGTCTGCAGCTTGTACGACTCTTGGCATTTGGAGTGCACATCTTTGTCCAGGCCAGCAGCACCCTCGAGTGATGCGTTATGAATGACCGTTAGACACAAATTAAACTGGTCGAAGCATGAGGACTTTGCTCGAGCAGATGGCTCACCGACAGCGTCCGATAAAAATAAAAATAAAGCACAAAAAGGAAGAGGACAGTCCCCCCATTTTTTCCCTGTCCCCGCGATCGTCGTCGTAACGAATGCACGATGCGTCGTACAGCCCTACCACGCAATCGGGACATGTCTGCGGTTACGCCCCCCGGCGTACTTATAATTCGAACCCCCAAGCAGACTCTAGTGAACGAGTGACCACTAGTGAGGATCTCTGCCGGACGGCACCCAGCGTGGTTTGGCAAAAGGGGGCCTTATTCTGTGGGTCTGTATGATATCATACCACAGACGGGCCACCGTGTCCCTAGGGTATTCACATAGGAGCGATCGCCCACAAGTCCCACGCTGCAACCCAAAAACCTCCGTGTCGGGCCTCGCAGACCCTCAATGACCACAAAAAAAAGTGGAAACAAGCATACGCCCCCCATCGCCAATTCCAGTTTCTTGCGCCCGTGAAGAACAAGTTAGCTGTCATTACCATCACACTAGAAACCGCCCCTGATTCACCCATTCGGAACAACCCTAGACCGAGCAGGGCAAAAGCATTGTCGAAGTTTAACCCGGCAAGCCACGATCGGGAACACCAAACAAGCAGCCCACAGCCCCAAATCAAAGGCTCGAATGGCAAATACTGAAAGGAAACGTCGCGTCTGGCCTCAGACAGGAGGGAAAAACTACAAAGCGGGGGCATACACCCACCTCCTCTCCTAACAGATTTCCGTAGACCTGGAGCCCGGACGTGAGGCACATTGAATAATGCTACCGGATCAGGACGTAACCCAGAGGAGGATAGGAATAGCACAAGTGCAAGTGCACAGTGGTAAACGGAGGAAAATCGTCAGTCACCAGTTCACCTCCACCCCTGCCCCAGCTGGGCATTTGTCTGCAGGCTGACAGGCAAGTAACTCGCATGTTGTCACCACAACACGGTCATTCCCGGTCACTCGGTTGTTCACGGTGTAGTATGGACTGATCCCTCAGTCGTGTTGTGCAATCAACGAGAAGAGGCTGTGTGCAGTTCCGGCACACAACGGGAGCGCAAGCAGAGATCAGGTGAGTTATTCAATGGGCTAATACGCCTCAAAGATATCACAAAATACCGGAACCAACGTCTCCAGAACAATAACCAGAACCACCGCGAGATATATTCCACAGCCAACCCTAAACCGACCCCTCCTCCCCCCCACCCAACACACTCTTCAACTCCCCAACCCTAGCCAAATACGCTATCATACGACACCATCAGCCCAATCCTCAGACACGGAAGAAAAAAAAGACTCACCAGCCCCGCTATCCCCCCAAACCTGATACCTCCCCACCTTCCACCCACCACCTGCATCCTCGACAAAATCCAACAAGTACACAAAGCACTCATCCCAAGCCTGCCCTGTCGCCGTCCAGATGAACCTCCCAGTGCCCCTGACAAAGACTTTACTACTGGCATCGTCCACGATGTACTCCTCAAACCGCATATTTCGAAACGAGAGGCTCTCGGCTAGTATGGTGAAGTATTCCGGTATCGGGAGCTCACGCCCGAGGAATGGCGTTAGTTGTGGGAGGCCGTGTTCGTGCGCGGTTGCGGTTGCGGTGAAGTGTTGCAGGATTGTGGGGAGTGCAGGGGGCGGGGATTGGGAGAGGGTGTTGCAGAGGGCCATTGCGGCGGTTAGGAGGGGGGATGCGGTAGGGGTGGGCATTTTGGTTTCTTTTTGTCGTTGGTTTTTCCGGGTTTTGGGGTATTTGGGGTGTTGGTTGTTGCTGGTGATTTCTAGTATGCCAGAACATGGCCGAGTCGTGCTGACGTCATGTTCTGGAAAAATGGTGGGTGGTGATCAGATACTACGATTGATCTGCTGGTGCGGTGGTACTTGTAAGGCGAGGTTTTTAAAATTATTACCCTTTCAAGTTTGGACATCAGAAGCTATGATGAAAAGGAAGAGTCATTATTATGTCTCAAGATAAATACACTGGGATAACAATTTCGCAAAGCAAAAAAACGTGCAGCCTTTGATCAGCAGAAATACATGCACCCAAAATGCCCCTTATGCCAAATTCTGGGCAGAGCGAACCAGAGAAAGCAGTCTCAAACCAAACAAACTAGACAAGATAGAGCCAAGAGAGCGTGTACATGTGAAAGAATACAAGTGGTATAATGGATAGTAATCCATAGATTTCCCCAACTACTGGATCTCAATCCTCTTTCCAGCACTAAACACCTTCTTCGGCACGACAATTCTCAGGATTCCGTGTTGTAGAGAAGCGGTCACGGCATCGTGATCAATAACCGTCGGGAAGCTAAAGCTTCTGGCGAACCCCCCCACCGACCTCTCGGACAACAACCTCTTCGGCCATTCCCCCTTCTTCGCCACCTTCGCCCTTGGCTGTTCCTTCCTCTCAGCCCCGGCAGCTTCCCCCTCAGCTCTTGTCTTCTCAGTTGATGACTCCACAATCCCCATCCAATCGTCTTCATCCGGGACGTCTTCGACCGTCGGCTTCAGTGATTGTGGAGACGGTGGCGTAGAAGAAGTAGGTGTTGAGACCATATCTTCATCTTTTTCCTCCTTCTCCTTTCCCTTCTCGCTCGTATCCTGCCACGGTGATGATGGTGTTTGTGACTGTGCCCGAGGCACAACCGTAGTCCTCGACCGATCGACTCGTCCCCTGACAATCAAGTCGCCCTTATCCGTAAACTCGAGGGAGATATTCGATTTATCGGTGACGCCAGGCAGTTCGCCTTCAACGATGTATGCATTTGTGGTCTCGCGCACATCAAAGCGGGGAGAAAACGACTTTCTCGGGGGACAGGGACAGTAGCGGAGTTCTGGGAGGAACATGTATTGAAATACTGGTGCAGGCATGATGAATTTGCTTCTAGAATGCGTGTTTAGTTTGTACAGTGGTGATATAACGATGGTAGTAGATAGTGTTTGATCGTGATGTTAATCAGGAAGAAGCAGTGATTATCTGAATTGTGATTTTCGAGAATGATGAGACCCTTGCAGCCTCGAGGAAGGCATATTTATACCCACGATCACAGTTTCTGGCATTTTCTCCAGTTATTGATTTCGCAGCAAGCTTTCGTAATGCCCGAGATACCGGTAGCCGCGGGGTGCTTGTGGAGGGTCGGGGAAGATTGGAGAGGGTTCTGTGGAAACCGGGGGAATATTCAGGAAGGTACGGGATGACGCGTTAGCCCCGGTGGCCAACCGACCCGATAATCTCATCTAATCTAATCCATCTTATCAGCCCAACACCCCAAAAATCCGATCCAGTCAGCACTCAGGCCCTCACGTGAAAACAAGAAACAGGCTCTCGAAAGAAGAAAAAAAACACGGTGAATCATCCGCGATCCTAATCATTCTTCCCCGATCAATCGCCCAGACCTGACGAAAAAAGTGCAATTGCGGTGGCGATGATAGGGCGTTGGAAAAGCAAAGGACGGGTTACGAGGACCTTAAGTGTCAATGTAACCTAACTTTCGACCCCATGATCAGATCCGAAACCCCCGATATCTTACTCTGACAGGAGTAACCCTTCAGCCCAAGGTTGGCCAACGGACCGCCGAGAAGCCTGAGCTTGAATCCCGGATTTTCTGCGAACGCGAAGCGGGGAACCACGACAGCACGAGTAAGTTACGGTTGATGGCTCACGACGGCCCTTCCAGACTCGAGTTTGTGAATACCGGCACAGTACAGCACCGCATCTTTCCAAAGTACCGTACCACCCTAGGCCCGGACCATTGGTGGCACGGGGCCACGACATCCCATTGCAGCGCGATAGAGCGGGAGTATCATACTTTGCTAAAAAATATTGCCCATCTTCAGCCCACAAAAGTCTTTCGGAAACCACTCCTGTGGGAATTATGGCTCTACTAGATGACAGAGTAGGCGATCCCCCACACATTAACTAGTGGGGATAAAGTAGAAATATCTCGAGTTTCCATGGAGATATCGTGGTTCAAAACCAGTCAGACCTTTTGGCTGGCAGCGGAACACCCAGAGCACGTTAACCCGTACTCGAGCGCAGCTCGCGGGGTATCACGGCACGATGCCGCACCAGTACGGTACGTTGCCGTACCAACACACATACAGGTACAGTACCGTACTCGTGTACCCGATCACGAGACGTCAGAACAGACAAAGAAGCCAAGTGTACTTCCATCCGCGCCCTTCCACTCCGCAGGTCGGACGAACCGTTTAGGTGGTACGGCACCATACCCGTACCGGTAATACTTTATCTCTTGACACCCGAGCACGACATGAGTAATCGTTAATGTGCGAGCACTTTTCCCTTTGGGACCAGGGTCTGGAAAGGGCCCTTCTTTTTTTAAGCAAAAAAAAACAAGAACCCTTGTCCCTTCTGGGTCCCAACCCCCGGAGCACTTGTACTTGTACGGACGAGTACTCGTACCGGTATGATACTCGAGTGCCGGTATTGTACCGTATTTGTAGGTCATCCCTATCATTATTCGTTCCCCAGCAAGTTGAACTCTACTCGGGTATCTATTGTACCCCTTGTGAAACCTACCGGCACCTAACCTCGCCAGATCTATGGGTACCCATTGTGTTAGTGATCCCTGCGCTGGGGTTTCCCGCGTCAATGCCGGTGTGTGGGTGTCGTCGCAGAGGTCAGTGGTTAAAGTGGCCTTTTGCTTCCGGGGTCAGAGCGAGGTAAAAGCAAAGAACTTGCAGGACTGTCAGACCGTGATCGAGGATTGGGTGGCTAACGGATGGGGTGCCGATACTGTTCGATTGTGGTGGTCGTGGGGTGAAGATGAGAGTCACTTGGGCTGAAGTGCATGCAGTAGTCAGCGTCCCCGGGTGGGGAATGCTACCGGGGTCGTAATTGACTGAGGGCTGACAGAAATTCCACGATATCCTACTGGGTCAGCATCTCTAGGGCTGTAAACGTGGAAAGAGGAGAAAAAAAGACTCTTTTAAAAAAACATACAGCGAAGGTGATAAGTTAAATAACGTAGAAGAGCATCAACTAAACGAAGGCAAACCATGATCATGAGAATAGACCTCCTTCACTACAGTTCCAAAGGAAAAAAGAAAAAATTAATCAAAAACGCCCCCCCCAAAAAAAAACTCCACCCCCAGCAGCCAGGAACCCGCTACTAGCACCAAACAAACGAATTTAAAAAAAAACGTCAACAGTCCCCATCAATCAACCAATCGATCGGTGGATTAAGACCCATGTTTCTAGCTCATAGTGCGCTGCCTCTCGTAAAAAATCCTAGATAATGAAGACAATAATAATCAGCAACCATCACCACACGAAGCCCAAGTTGAGGTTCAAAAGCATACCTCCCACCCTCCAGAAAATCCTCCATATTCGCCTGCCGCTCGACATTCTCCCTCTGGATCTTATCCAGCTTCCTCTCCTTGCGCTCCTTGCGGGAGCGTAGCGGGTGGACCAAATTTCTCAGTACGCGTTGCGACCTGGAGGCCTTTCGCCGGGGAACGGTGCTGAGGGGGAGAAGGGATGCATGATCGTAGTTCGCCATTTCCTCCTCTCTATATATAAATAATGATGATGATGATGATAATGATGGTAGTGGTTAATGGTTAATGGCAAAAAAAGGTTTTTGACCTTCGCTTCGGGATGAAGTGAGTGCAACGGTAGTCGGCAGTAGTGGTGGTGGTGGTGGTGGTGGTGGTGGTGAGGGGGTGATCCGCTTATTATGTTGGTGGGATGAGAAAAGAACAAGCTCCACGAGCACAGTAAATTTAACGAGTACAGAATAATGGCGGGCAAGGTTGTGTGGGGTGGAGCCTTAACTTATCTATCTATCCATTTTTATTTTATTTTTCCCCCTCTTTTCTTTTTTCTTTGTTTCCCTATGATGCCATGGATACCATTCGTTCACTGGAGTTGCCTGAGAACACTTTCCTCAAGTCAGAACCAAGGAAAAATACACTTTGCACTTCCTTTCCCTTTTTTTTTTTCTTCTTCTCCCGCTCCGTTTCATCGATTGATTGCTGGGTAATTGTGGTCAAGACCGCTCGGATTCGGATTCGGATCCAGAAGTGGGGGGAAGGGGGCAGTGTGTCTTGCCTTTCTTCCTGTGCGATGCTGGCTTCTCGGGGAGTACAGAGGCGACGGTAAAATTGAGAGAAAAGACGTGTCACAGGTGACGTTGTATCATAGCCTGTGGAGATTAAGTGGCTTTACAAATTGTTATGGCGCAGCAGATATTAGCCACATATGGGTTTTGCTGTCGTCGGGCTCGTTGGGGCTCTGCCGTTGTTTCATGTGTTAACGTGGCTTGAACCGGAGAACTGACTGAACTGACCGAACTGACTGGCTGATTGATTGATTGATTGGTCGGCTGGGCTCCCCGATGGCATCGGAGTTAAGAATTCGAATTGGGATTGGAATATCATGAATGCTCACTCGTGCGGGATTTTTTTCCCTCTTTCTCCCCAACCTTGAGACAGGTTGTCAGGGCACACACTACTTTAGCCCCCGGGTAGTCCCGTTCGGCTACACTACCGCTCTTGTGCAGTATGTGAGATTTCGGATATATGCGATACAGGCATCGTATTTATGAATCGCCTTATGGGTTCATCCGATCCGGTAATCACCCAGGCGGGGAGGATATAATAATAGTTTATGATGCTCGCTTCTGACGGATCTAAGTTAGCGCAGACAGGCAAGAGTTCGCGATGCTCTGAGAACCTGTTCCTTTGGAAAGGCTCTGACTGTCCTCGTGCTTATAATAGGGTGCTCCTGGATGCCTGATCTCGAGTATAGCGGGCCTGGGGGGGCGGAGCTCCCATCAAGGCAAATGTGGGGAGAGGGCTAGAGTGTGTCGTAGGTTCATGACAATTTTGTCGAGGATTCCCCTTATTGGTGTTTGCCTGATGTATCATAATATGGGAGATATACTGCAGGTAAGATACGGTAATAGCGATATCCATTAACTTGCCATGATAGGGTCTTGGGCCTTCGATAGTCTCGTAAACACAATATATCACCACGAGCAGGTGGATGGATGGAAGGAGGATGTGAGCAGCGGTGTCATGCCTTGCGCACATCCCTAGGCTGAGAGTTTGTCCGTGGATCCTGATGCAGGTTTGTGGCTATGATAAGTAAGTGGAGTATCATCCGGGTTTCCTGGCTCTTTGGATCCTTGAATCGGATGCACCCCGCAAGTAAATACGGGAGTGAGATTAGCGTGCCAGGGCCCTTTTTTGCCGACTTGGCTAGACCTGGCGATTGATTTTTCAGCTTCGGTGTTCCTAGAAGTTTGTTGGGCTATTGATGGTCCGCCGGATACAAAGCCGTATGATACCATAGTGCAGTATCATAATAGGGAGGTGGAGGGGGGAATGTTTGTTGGGACGTGGGTATCATATAAAGGAGAAAGGTAAGGTTCAGGGCTCAATCATCAGGAAGCATTAAATTTTCACAGAATATCACTCATGTCCGATGTTCGCGTATCGAGGGGGAATATATCGACGGGCTCACACACTATCATACCCCGCGGGGTAGGTTTTGGATATATATATAGAGGACATTTTCTTACAGCTGATAGAAGCTGGTATCATATGGTAAAGGTGGTATCATACCGTACATTCATATAGAAGGCCAGGACGGTCAAAAACTAGCTATCATACCGTCATCACACTCATGCATGTGCCCCATCCCCACGAGCAATTAATTAGGTCATCTCGAGAGAGCGCTATCCCAGCGATCTATAGTATCATACCACAGCATCATATGATACCATAGCCAGATCGTCCCCAGTGGCCTCTAGCGAACCATATCCCATCATCAGAGCACTTAATAACCCATTTGATATTAAGACTATCAAAGTACAAAAGAAAACATTAAAAAAAAACATTAAAAAGACGATCAACAAGCAAAGAGAGGCACAAATTTTAAGAGAGAGAGACGGGTCACGATACCCGCACAACACAGTACGACACAATCTCTAGATTCGCGCCCTTAACTTACCGCATCCCACATGGGTACTGTACTGTACTGTACCCCACACCCTCACACACGTGAATGGATGGATGAAATAAAACGTGGGCAGATCAGTACGACCGCCACATAATCACCCGTGTAAAACCCAAAAACTGTATGAGGGAGTATCATACCCCTTGGATGTATTCGAGGTGTTTTCAATGCGATTTTCTTGTGGCGTCGTATCATACTTGGGGTGGTGGAGATAGGTACCGTAAATGAGGTATAGACCAATATCATAGGTTTTTTATCATAGTATTACTTAGTAAATTATAATGCATCGACGCTATAATAATTCGACCACAACAAAGCCGAGTCTCTCTTCTATAAAGGGGAAAAAAAAAAGACCACCCATAAGCTGCTAGCGCTTATACCATACCATCATATGATACAAAGTTCCATACTCCAATACCCATTGTGAAAGTCGCGCTCTCCCGTATCCCTAAGACAGGACACAAACTGATATAGAGTCCTACTATCATACCGTATCACACGATACTTCGAACAAAAGCTCAGGAGGAATGCAAGGTCTATCGGATACACGATTTCCAACAGATTTATCAACAACGGCTTCCGGGGACATTTCGTAGTTTACTAGCAAGTGCGCTGTAAAGTTACTGCACCATACGGTATGATATCTTATCCCTGCATCATCACATCCATTAACCAGTGCCAAGAGAGATTTATCTTTATCATACCAAAAAAAAAATAACGGCGTGGCAATGCTAGTTGTGGCTGCGGCGCAGTGAGCGAAGTGCATACCGGTAGTCTACGAGTAGGCTCGATAACAACCGCGACGATCTACGGTATACTTTTCCGAAACGGGGCTTTGAACAACAGGCATCGGTTGCCTAGACTACCGGTACTCGCATGAGCAGGCAAATCATATGTACCGGTATTATCGTACGATATCGTATCATACCAGCAGAATAGCACCAGAATGGAATATAGAATGCATAATCACGTGATCTGTGCAACTGGTCGCTCAGCCACAAGGGGGAGAAGGAAAAGAAACATCGTCTCCGACCGCCATTTTCTTGGCACTGATTGAACTCAACGACCGAGATAGAAAATACTGTAAGTTATGTAGGAGTGGATTTGTATGATATTCATGTGACGATATCCTACACTAACAAAGCACCACCGATAGATATCTCAGGATGGCTGCGTATGATATTGCACACTGTAATAACGATCAGAAATTGGTTCAGGACAAGTGACATTCCTCAGGAACCCGAGTTTGACCCCGCGTTCAGTAGTAATGTAATCAACCTCGAGGGACGGGTATCGCGGTACAAAGACCTGTTCATGATCTGGGAACTTTCCAACTGATCTGACGCGGCAGGCGGCGATGGAGGGGTAACAGGACAGAATAAAAAAAGGATGAACAGTGGAAACAGAGCCCATTCAACGAGATATCCCCCCGGGATGAATAAACCGAGTGATTCTCCGTGATTACAGTCTTACCATCCTCCCGGCAGACCTTTCTGACGTGTGAGGAGTGGTGTATTTACCGGAGCCAGAGGGTGTCATCATATCCGTCAAGTTTCATGGTCAATAGGGAAGTGATAAACGATGTTGGGGGGTACTTTTTTGTTGTGAGTTGGAGGTTCTAAAGATTCCCATACACAAACTACCCGCTGGTGTGATATCTCACAGCTGGGCTCACGTTTCTTTTCGTTCAGGATTTTTTTCACCGGCTCGGGGAGGGAGGGTGACGACAGCCGGCCACCGCGCGGGTCGTATAATAGTGCCAGTTGAACGTTCACCACCATAGCCACTTCCTACGCGCACCGCGCGGGACATAAAAGGACCGTGAGCTCTTCTATCATACCGACTACGAACTCTAACTTACGGCGGCGGCGCAAATCCAAGGTCCAAAACTAAACCCTCAGCAACCCCCCTTTGGTCCTAATATCACACAGCGTTCGCGACCTGAAAGGAGCGTGGGAGGGGGGAGGGGGAACTGGCCTGGGACACGGGCACCCATTTCCCCCAACTACAATTCGGATTCCCATCGCATTAACTGAGGGACCTAGGGCGATGAGCGGCAAACTTCGGATCCAAAAGGAACGGCGGTTGTGTGTAGAAGGGTTCCTCAACGCATGGGGATTTCTGGGGTAGAGTGCGTCAATTGGATAAATTTGTTTGCTGTCCTCTCGATCCAATCTGGGTTGTGTCTTGGATAAATATCTCACGATCCATATGGTTTCCTGAAAAGAACAAAAAAAGAATACCACTGGCGCAATAGGAAACTTGGTTCGGCCGGTTGATCCAGGACCTAGTTAAACAGTTTTGATTAGCCCCGTGGGGAAGTATCATAGCACCTTGATCACCATCCAACCGAGTTCGGTATTTTAAGTGACAGCTGATTGGAGGTGAAGCCACTCCAGGTTTCCAATGATATCTCTTCTTAGATTGATCCTTAGGAATATTTACCCGCCAACACCGGGGTTGACCCGGGCAAGCCTACACTCCCAATTCTAAAAATAAGCTAGTCAGGATGAAGAGACCTTTTCCCGCAGAGCTTCTACCGTACCACGGTATGATAGAGTACAGTGCAGTACTCTGCTGCTGCTGACGTTAGCGCTTCTAGGAGTCGGTAACAATTCCGTACAGAAATAAATAACCCACCAAACCTCGCCAAAGCACAGAGCTCATCTTGGATGCAAATCCTAAGAAAACTTTTGAAATGCCATCCATTGCAAGGGGTAAACTGGCCATTTACTCGCACCACAGCCATTACGCTATCGCCCCGCACAGACGGCAAGCTACGGTCTTAGATGGTCAAAATCCTGAGTCGGCTATCCGGGACAGCGAAACATCCGGAGGAGAGAAGCGGTGGACAAAATCCCGTTTAGGAAGGAAGGAAATTGAAAAACCGAGTGACAATCGAGCAACAAAGTTCGGCAGTATGAAATACGATTTTCTGCTCCTGTCACCGAGCCCTCCTCGTTGTGCCGCGCGCAGATCTCTCATACGGTACGTCACCAGGGGAACAGGGGAACAGGGGCGCAACAACAACATTGCGGAAGCTCGGCCTAACACCTTTGCAGGAGAAGACGACCTCTGCCGTCCACGACGGAAGCGCCCTGAAATCGACACTCCCCAACTTCCCAAAACAGCCGTGGTCAGGTTTCGGGGTCAGGATGGGGTGAAAATGCTCGACACCGAATATATTCTCCACGTGAGCATGTGCTACCGTACAAGTTTTAAATCTCCATCCGATCCGGAAACATGCATAAAATCCGGGGCAGTGAGGTGCACGGTATCTCTATGGGAAAACTGCCCGGGTCAGCGAAGGATCCGAGAGTGAAATCCAGGACAGCGGGGCACGACTGACGATGGTACACGACACATGCTGCACTCGTATATATATAGCAGGGTCTCGATTCGTTTGAGCAGTGAACCTAGCCAGGGTTTGGTTTTAGCATACTTTCTCTCTACCATCCCACGCCCTATCGCTTTTGGTATGATGTATCTCGCTCACTTACGATAAGAATATAATATCGTTTTGAACAAAAAAAACAAAAAAACACAGTGGGCTGTGCTCGAGTACGGTACAGTAAACGCCAATCTCTAGGGTGTGATAAACTCTTGATCTATGAGCCCACTTGAGCGACGTTCCAATTTCCGACGTGGAGAGCACCTGCCTCAATGGCCGGGTCAGGAATAGAGAAGAAAAAGAAGGAAAGAAGGAAAGAAAGAAGGGAGAATTGATGGCGATAGTGGATCTCGGCCTTTCCCATTTATCCATCTCCCAATCATCGTCGCGATAAAATCCACCAACCCAAGCCGTCAAGCGAATGGCTCTCCGCTCCGTGCGAGAGAGGTCATAGTTCTGAGCGATGGTACAGTACTCGTACTCGTACCGCACCGTACGGTGCAGTACTGTACCTCCAGGAACTGGCAAGTTTACCCCTGCGATCCGTGGCACGTGTATTTCGGGTGTTCTTCTCGAACATTCCGCCACTTGCCTGCTCGGTGCTGACAGCAGAGTACTGTACTGTACTCGCACCATTCTAGCACAAAGCGGCGACCAACGTTCCGGGGCCGAAGAGTCGGTAGATTTCAGACGGCCCGCAAGGAGTGCAGATTCTGTGCGATAAATGGCACTATTCCTTTGTTCCCCCCCGCCGGTGCCCCACGACCAAGAGGAAGGTGCTGAAGGCTCGACGCGTCGTCGCCAATCGAGCTTCGTCCTCGACCGACACTTCGATAGTTTGATACGGCAGTTGTGATCGAACCGGACCGCGCGTTCGTGCATCGTAAACGGGCGGTGCTGTACTCGTGCTCGAGTACGGTAGATCACGGGAATAGGGCCTGATACGGTGCAGTACAGGACGATACAAGTCCTCGAGCACAGTGCCAGCTGCCAGCAAACCGTGGCCATTTGCACCCCAAAGTCTTTTCGATGTCGGGTAACCTGGCGCTTCTCCTCTGGGATCCGGGACCAGGCTCGCTGTGTAATCCGTGAGTGTCGTCGTCGACCCCGATGCCTCGCCTCCCCTTCCCGATTCCCATAGCGTAGCCCCCCTCGATCCTTCGCTTCTCCTTTCCGAGTCCTCCTCATATATTTTTGATTGGCAAGTTCGCAGCACCGTATCATATCGTGTTGTATCGTACGCTGTGTAGGCGTACCGTTCGAGACCTGCTCGGGAGCGAATCACAGTTGCTGGAGCGCAGCACTCGAGTGGTGTCCAGCCACGGGGTTAGTGATACTTGTACCCGGTCGCGTCCTCTCGAGTCTTGATCGCACACAGGGGTCAAAAAGCCTGGAACTTTCCGCATCCAACAATTGCACACAATACCGGTACCTCTGTACCAGGTACTAGTACTCGAGTACAGTATTCCATGACCCCCCTAGAGTAAGCACTGACCACCAACACCATACATGGTTTGACCCTCGCGATAAACGTGCGTGGCTTGGGAGCAAAAGGCAGGTCATCGAAGTGACCCTGCAGTCATGGCGCTCGCATTCTACCGGTATCACATTTTCTGACACCAAAGCACTTGTCATTTTGGGTCTGGTATCCAGCGTTTCGCACCCAATTGCGGGATTCGGCGGGATAGCATGTATTGTAGGGGTCCATCAAGTGGTAAGGCAGCAACGCCCATTGAAAATAGATGCTGCAATGGTGTTTCTGGAACTGCAAAAGGCTGACTCGTTCATCAGATTTCCAACTTACCGGTAGTGCGGGCACGCACAGCAACCTTCGCTGGTGGGTTTGTACTCGTGTACGCGCACAGTACCGGTACAAGTACTGTGCTCAGCAGCAATATCGGTGCCTCGTCATTTTCCCCAGCTTACCGGGATTGGGGGTTGAAACATTCTCCCCCCCTTCCATCCAAGTATATGTCCACAAGTAAGGATCTCAGACTTGCTGATTGGTCGAGCACTCGACAGGGTTGGCAAGGAGCACCAGGCACAACCGCATCGGTCCTCGAGTACATTAATCCACTGCGCACCATTGAGAATATAGAGGCGAGTTGTGGGCGTGAACCACGGGGGGATTGTTGCTGATTTACGCAGAATATGTACAGTACGGTACTGTACCTGCTTTCCCCTGCAGACGACCCTTCCCATGTCGCACAGGTCAATCATCCTTCAGACTTTCGGAATACCGGTACCTGGTACTCCGCTGTACTAGCACTGTACGAGTACTCGAGTACTCGTACAGTACTCGAGTAAAGTTGCTAGTCCGCTCCCAAACCCATTCCGGATCTGCATATTGTGACCCCTAAGTTACGGCCATGGTATCACCCACCGGCTGCATCTGGACAAATTCATGTCCCCAGGCCTCCCCCCCTTCCCCATGTGGTTGAACGCAACTTCAATCAACAGGGCTGAGAATAGCAGGATTACAGAGACCATAGGCTACGACAATGGAATAAAACCACACTGTCCCCCCCTCTTTGATCCCTTTTCGTCTCCCCTCATATTTGTTTCCTGGCCACTCCCTTGAATCGCCGGCTAATCTTCTTTTCTTTCTTTCCTTCCGTAATCATTTCCTTCGCTTTTGGCGTCCATTCCTTTAAAAACAAAATCCAAGATGCGTTATCTATCACTACTTCCAGTAACACTATCTGTCCTAACAGGCGCGATCGGGGCCTTCGCACAGGGGGCCAACGGGGAGAATGCAATCACATACCCACTCGGTGGTTCCTTGGATGCTAACGTGCCCCTCACCATCACTTGGACTGTATGCTTAAGTCTCTTGCTTTGCTCGCTGTAGTCAAGGCTCTTCGGCTGATCTTGCAAACTGGTATATAGCCCACCTCCAAAGGGACGGTCACAATAAAACTCCTCAAAGGGCCTCCCAGTAACCTAGTAGACCTCGGACCGATCGCTGGCAAGTGTCCGAATTGAAATTCATGCCGAGGTATTGGCAGCTGACTTGGCGCCTAGCATCCATCAACAACGATGGAACCTTTATATGGAGCATCCCAAGTTCGCTGCAGGACAGCGGATCAATGCCAAAAGGCGATAGATACGGCTTCAAGATCATTGACGACGCGACCAATACCTTCGATTACAGTCCTCCATTCGATCTCTCGATCCCGGGCTCCACCTTCGGCGGTGCTGCCGCGAGCGGGACTCCAACGACATCACCAACCGCCTCCGTCGCATCATTCTCATCCGAACCTTCTGCCCCCATCCCCGTCACCCCAACCCCAACCCCCGCGAGCACAGTCACCCAGGAATCCACCTCCGACTTTTTCGCCTCGACAACCCAACCCCCCGTGCCCACCAGTACAGACCTGCCAAGCGACATCCTCCCTACATCGCCCGAGACCTCCTCCCTACAATCAACCCTGACCACGGCCAGCGCCACTTCAGCACCTAAACCCTCGCAATCGAAGGTGGTGGACATCTTCGACCAGAGTCCGAGCCCGAACGTTACGGTGATTATTAGCGCGACGGCCGGCGCCTTTGGCGGTCTTGCGCTTATCATCGTTTCTATCGTCTTGTTTGTAAAGTGCCGGAAGAGGCGATCGAGGGCTAGGGCTAGAGCACCGTTGATCTCGGTGCCGGTGCCGGCGGAGGGTATGAGGGGGCATGGGGTGTATAGTCGAGTTTAATTAATCGACCCGGTCCATTCAACGGAGGGATCAGGGATGGGGGGAGGGGGATAATGACATTTTTTATGTTACGATAGTACTGATAATGGATTGGTAATTTTCAGGATGGTGCTGTACGGTTAATTTTATAGGACGGAATTGGTTTGCAAGGGGAACGACTGGGTATGATATGAATACTTCAGTTTTTTTTCTCTTCCCCCACCCCCTCTTTTTCAAAGGAATTTTTTTTAAAAAAAAGTATCACATCTCACTACTATACCGTACCACCGCGTCCTACATCACGCACAATCACTCGGGACCGAAAATGCGAGAAACGTCAAACCCCGGTTAAAAGGCTTCCACTTCCCTCCCCTCCTTTGTCCGGGCCACATGATATGACACTCGGCCATCCATCCATTCATTCACTCACTCACTCACTCACTCACTCACTCATTTGCGGCTAAGCCTTGAAGGAATCAAATCAACCAACCAATCGATTATCACATTAACCCATCCCCGCAACCCCTCCTATACCCTAAAGCAGAGTAGAAAAAAGCCACATGACCAATGCACCGCCACATTCATAATAGATGGAAAAAAATGGAAAAAAAACGGAGTAGAGTTAAACCCAAATAAATCGGGTCAAGATTCGCAACACATCACACCCGCAGATTGATAATGCACTTCATTGAAAGGGAAAGGAAAAAAAGGAATAAAATAAAATAATTTCCCAATATGAAAGCACAAGAGGGAGAAAAGGGTAGAAGGGAAGCAAGACATCATAATTTTTCGAAAAAAAAAGGGATAAAAGGAAAAAAAAGAAAAGCTCCTCACACGCCTGCGAATACAAAAATAAATGAGGATGAGGGCAAAGGTGAAGGGAGGACGAAGCTATAGAAGAATGTTGTCGAAAACAGAATGTGAACGCCATGTATGGAAACCCCCGAAGCAGACAAGTAAGCAAGGATGAATGAGTCGGAACAAGCAAAACAAGTGAAAGGAACAAGACGGGGCGGATGAGAAATGAAAGGGATGGAAGAAATGGGAATTGAGATGGATAGGCCAATCGGTCTGCAGGTTGGAATGGAGGTGGGTACGATGAACGATTCCTGGGGGATAGTGACAAAGTCAACATGAGGCGGAAAAAGAGTAAAGGGACAAAGGTACGGTGAAGAAAAGGAAAAAAGG
>LN890987.1:240690-309106 GCA_900010015.1 Tuber aestivum
GAAGTGCACCTCCCCCCCGCTGCCCAATAGTCGCAGAGCAAGCGCATACCAATACCAACAGCGAAAATGAATAAGATACAAAGAAAAACAGGATCACAGCAGAACTTTCCCCACCCAATAGAGGCAAGAAAAAAGAATTAAACTACTTTAACCTCCATCTCGGTCTATTATCTGCCTTCGCCGCCCCCTGCTGTTGCTGCTGCGCAAACGTTGTCCCAGGAGGCATGCTATTCCTCTTCCCCGCTCCCAACGCCCCCGACCCTGACCCTGACCCTGGTGTTGTCGGTCTCGGTAGCATGCTCGTACGATTGCTCCTCGCGCTAGCCATAGCACTAGCAGGCCTACTGCTCGCACAACGCTTTGCGTTCTCCTTATCACGCAAGTCCTGCCGCTCCTCTCTCTCACGACCCTTCTCTTCGGCGTAGGTGGAGTGCGAGATGGTGCTTAAGGTTATAGACTCCTGCGAAGAGAGGTGGGTCTGGTCACGAGATTGGTGGCGGAGGTGGCTCATGCTTGCTTGGCGGCGAAGTTCCGGGTGTTGGCGGCCGCCGGCAGCGGGGGCTAGCCTCGGTGCTGGGCTGGGGGACTTATGAAAGATGCCGCCGCTGGATTTCCGGGCTCCTGGGAGGAGGGGGGAGCCCGGGAGGGATGTGGAAGTCAGCGGGCTTGGACCGGGGATTCTGCTGGCTCCGGGGGAGGTGGGAAGGGAGAGGGTGGGGCTGGTTATCCGGTTGGTATTTGGGAGGTTCTTGCGGTATGGGCTTGGGGTGGTGAGGTTCAGGGGCTTAAAATTGTGCCCGAATGGGCTATCGTTGGTGTTTGTTGAGGAGTTCCACCTTGGTCGGTTGTCTGCCGGCTTGCCGCTAGAGCTGGATGACGAGGAAGACCTACGAGCTGCGGGTGGAGTCTGATAGGTTCCCGGGGTAGATGAGACTCTAGCCATCCCAGTTGTGTTGGGTGAAAGTGGGCTACGTACCGATGCACCAACGACTGACCCTGTTGAGGAAAGCCTAGCATATTGGCTTTTCTTCGGGATCGAGCTAGCTCTGGGCTGAGGGCTAGGCCGGGCGTTTGCACCTCCACTTGGCGACCTGGCAGCTGACGGAGGCGATCGCTTTCTCTCAATCCCTCCGGGAGAGGTAGCCATGACGACTGAGCTAGCTGGGGAGCTACCGGGAGTGATTATTCCCGAGCCTCCGTAGGAGCGTACCTCAAGGGAGGTCACCGAAGAGAAAGAATCCCGAAGTGTCTGCACATTCAAACCAAGATCATTCATATCCTGTTCCATATCAGCCATCCCATCCTCAAGAGCCTTCCAACGTGTCCGCATAGCCGCGTCGAGACGAATAATTTCCCCATTAACGGTTATCCTATCACGGACTCCCTTGGTAATAAGTCCTAACGCCCGTTCAATTGCAGATCCTACACAATATTCCCGTCAGCCCACTAGTATGAAAATAGGAGGCTTAAGAAAGAGAACGTACCGTAATGCACCTTCTTTGCTTCATAATTCTGAATCTTCAACGCCAAATCACTGTCGATCCTCCCCTCGCTCTCTTCCCATACTGTAACTGCGTCTCTCAATTTCTTCAGGCTCCTCTCCACACTTGACATCATGTTAGCCGTCTGCACGCCAGCGTTCCTAAATAGCGCAACCCATTTGTCTTCGCCCAACTCTTTCTTCAGCCCCTCAACGTCGCTATCCAATTTCTTCCACTTCTTTTCCAAGGCGTTTCGCCGGCCCGCCAAATCTTCGCAGGCGCTGGGAAAGATTCCCTCAGCTCTGGCCTGGAAGCTCTGCAGTCTCATGGGGAGGAAGTCCAAGCTGACTCTCAAAGGCTGCATCCTCGCCATCAGTCCTAGCAATGAGCTCTCTTCTTCTCCTCCGGACCTGGCAACTTTGGGCAGAGCCGATATAGGCGTTTCCTCGATTATGGTCTCCAGAGCATCCAGATCCACTGCGCTGGTGTCTTCCATCATGCTCCGATGTCGCTTTTCCTCCTCTTCAAAGACTATTGTCTGGCACGCGTCCAATTCCGCCTGGATATCTTGTAAAATCATGGTCCACAGCTCTGTCCATTCCATCGCAGTCTCGACCTGATCCTTCACACCCTTCAGGACGACCTTAACCTCATTCCACCCATCCATAACCTCTTCCATACTTTTAAGAATCTCAACCAGTACTTTTTCCACCTCATCGGAATCCTCTCTATTCTGTAGCTCGTCAATGAGTTCGACGTAAACATTGACCAAACCAGAGAACTTGCCAATCGCAGCGTCAACCTCGTTAAGAGACTCGCGCCCTTGAGCCGCCCATTCAACATCATCCTCGGCATCTAGACCACGCAAGACTTTCTTGGCGGTATCAATCCAACGACTAATCTGATCTCCGGCCGAGATGAGCGCATTGCAGGCCTCCCTCGCAGTCGGTAATTGCCGTATTTTAGAGGAAATATCCACGGACAGAGGGAGTGATAACGATATCAGTCGTGAGAGCTGTGCCGAAAAAGAAACGCGGGACAACGAAAACACGGAGGCACGTCTCTGTAGACTCGTAGATGAAGTTATGTAAGGGCTATTGTTGTGCCGTGTCTCTGTCTGCGTTTCTGGCCGTGTCTCCAGGGTGGTGCCATTTGAGAAGCGGGCGGCGTTACGGGAATCCTCGGTCCAAGTGGAATATGAGGTATCCGGTCTCGCAGAGCCCGGCGGCGAGGAGGTCATCATAATAGAAGCGTGGTTGAAAGTGCCATCATAATTGTTTGGCGACTGGAGGGCAGAAGAGAAGTTATGGCCCCCTTCTCCGTCACTAGAGGAACCGTCATCGTCGTTATCTCCGGTTTTGCTGGCCCCATCCCCTTTAACAGTGTGGAATTCTTCGTCGTCCTCATCGTCCTCGACAGGCGTGGGGGGCAACTCTTTCGATAGTTTCGGGGCAGCCGAGAGGCTTCCGTTGGAGGGAGCACTCGAAATTTTACGATGAGGTGAGGGGGAAGGTGATAGCCTGCCTTTGCTCATCACGTTGTTGTTGTTGTTGTTGTTGTTGTTGTTGTTGTTGATGGTGGAAGAACAGTTGCGTTTCTCCGCGTCGGCTTCGAGCATTTTAATCCTTGCGGCTAAACCGGGGGAAGGTTTCCGTGCGGAGCGAGTGATTATTCGAGGGTCTTGGATGCGACCGCGGGAGTCCTCTGACATCGTACTGCCCAAGATTTAGCGGGGGAAGGGGTAACACTGGAGACTGCAGATTGGGGACAAAATGAGATAAGGCGTGTATATGCAAAGGAACTTGTTGATGATGGGGGAAGGAGGGGGGGGTGGGGGTTGTTGTCGACGGTTTGTGTGGTGGTATGCAGGAGGGTGCGTTGTTATGATTGTTCCTTGCGATAGCGGAGCAACGCCAGTGGTGGGAGAGCTGATTCCACGGTAGATGAAGGTGATTGTTAAGCTTATACCGCCAATCGGCGGGTAAGGGGGAGGAAAGACAGGATGTATACCGGTACCGGAAGCAGACAGAAGGGGGTATTGGTATTGCGCGGCAAGGGTGATCTGGCCTTACCAGTCAGTATGGAGAAGCCCTTGGAAGCACTAAGCAGGAGACAGAGGTGATGTAGGGAGAGACAAGCTGAAGAGGAGAGGAAAAAGATGAGGAAAATTGTATTTGTATGGGATGGTCCCAATGGAAAGGAAAAAGAAGGAGAGCAGCGCAAACGGTGAGGCAGCCACGCGTGTGCTATACAAACTTTTGTTTTTCCTTCCGTACAAATAAATCCCCTTAGCAACGAAGACGGGTGATGCTATCAGTGCCTTTGAATGAGAACTGCCCTTCGCGCCTCTCAGAGCCTGGTTTGTTTGTTTATTGTTATCCCCTCACCTTGTACCGTATCTTCCTACCAGTACGGTATTCTTCCTCCTCTCCTCAAGCTTTCCTTTTTTCTCTTGCTGTGTCTCCGAAGCCGATAGGGGGGGCTGGCTGGCTCACATTTTTCTTCAGGAGTGGGAGGGAGGGGAAAAAAAAAAACCTCAAAAAGTTGGGCCATCGGGAACCGTGGTTGGTTGGATTTTATGCACAAACTAGGACCACGTATGCAGTAACTGAATCCTGATTTCTTCACTTCTCCGAGAGAGGGGGGAGAGTTTACCGGTACCTGAAAGCACCACACAATTTGGTATTGATACTTGTAACTTGCGGTGCCTCACAAGCGGAATGCACCAGATTCCACAGTCTTGCCAGAAGCTTTTGGTCTCTTGAAATGACAAGCCCAGACCATCCCAACTTCGAGTGCCGTTGGGGCTAGTACCGGTACCACCGGTAGTACTCGAGTACTCGAGTACTCGTACAGCCGCGATGTGCACTGCACTCTGCACGGCCCGCAGAAGTCACCCATTCCGGGCCAAAATAACGGGGTTCGGTAACACGGTATGGGCCAGGATTAGACAATCTATCTCAGGCTCGTTGGTACTGGTCCAGACCAAGTCACTCCGCAGACACGGACGTTGGAAAGGACTTCAGGAGTGATCAGCTTGACGGAGGCTGCAGCCCGCAGCACCATTTGGATTCATACCGAATGACCTCTCTTTCTTGTATGAATCTCTTTTCTCTCCTCTTGTTTTAGAGGCGAAATGCCTCGCTTTGCGTCTAATCTACCGTAAATGCCGTTTGAGATAAATACCGTACGGTACCCGGATGCCTCGCCCGCATCTGGAAGGGGGAGGGAAAGGGGGATGAGCATCCCCGCAGAAGGGAGAAAAGAAGCAATGGACCAAAAAAAAAAAAAAAAAAAAAGAAAATAACCCACTCAACGGCAGACCCAATCCCGCAACGTTAATTGGATCCCAGCACCACGGCATGGTTTGAGCCGGCAGCTGGGCCCCTCGTGCTTTTGGAGGGGAACTCCGGAGGATTGAAATGTTAAAACACCGACTGTCTCCGCCGCTGACGCAATGTTAGGAGTGCCCCTGAGAATCTATCATTGTTTCTCACTCGGATTACCGGTACCGGCATACAAAAGCTTTGTTGGAGGCGTATCCCTCACTCTTGTTTCAATTTTCACGCATATTCCAACATCCCTCCTTGCGAGGTAGTTTACCACGGATCATACCTACCGTACTGTGCATCCAATTGGTCCCATTCTATTATACTCACACTATACATTTCTATAGACATGATGGGCTAATAGAGAAGGCGAGGCATCGGGCATCAAGTTCGGGCGCCTCAGGGAGCAATCAATGGACCAACGAGACGCTAATACCCCTCCCTTGTCCCTGTGGAACTGGTGTTCAGGGGTGCGATGGCCATTAAGTTAACTCTCTGCGCCCTATCACCTGTGCTGTGTAACCGATAGCGGTTCGGCGATCGGTTAGTACGAACTGCCCAGCTTGCACTAGGCATTTGCCGTGTGCGGCAGGAAACCCCGGGGTTGTTTATCAAAATACGGTATGTAGAATTTCGGGGTCCCACGTTTACCAAGATGCCAATGCCCGTGCTCCATATGGGGCCTACCCCGAACACCAAGGGCACTTATTGATCAAGACAACACTCATCCTGCCGAAGAAAATCCACCACAAGAAAATCGATCTGTTCAGTGATGCTTTATGCCAGTGGCTTGATGGCATCGCATAACATGCTCTAGCCGATTACACCTCTATAGTACCTACTGGGGCATTATTGAAAACCCAATACAACTGGCAAGGACAACGATCGACCTTTCAAGATCTCATATGCGTTGTTGTTGTTGTTGATGTAACACCAGCGGCGGAAAGGGGCATCATATTTCTGAGTTTAGACCTGTGATGGCGTGGGTGTTTGGTGGGTTACAATTTTCTTAGCCGACAATGCAAACTAGTACCGGTACTCGTACACTGCGCTTCAGTAATAATCCCAGCCCAAACCTTACAGCGCCGACATGGGGCAAGCCGTTACCGATTATGGGTAGCAGGCTCCGGTAGACTGTCTATCATTACTGGTACTAACAGTAATCTGGTGAAATGCCTGCTTTATATTGTTTAGACAATTGTGGAACAAATTTGCAAATAGATACTATTGTGCACCACGAGTGACTTGTCGTTATGGGGAACTGACGCAGTTTCTTTAGGAGACCCGCGGATGCAGAGAGTTGGGGGTCCTGGTGTGATGTACCGGCTGGGGGTGGATACGCGTGGCTCGATAGCTCACGCAATATCATACGCAGTGCCGGGAGGTCTTCTAATGGTAAACTATGTTATTACCAAATGACCTTCGTGATGTTGTACGTATGTCGGGGTCTGAGCCTGGTAGCTGACTTCTTGACACACCTCCCCGGAACTACCTGAACAAAGGTAAAGGGGCGAAGGGCAGGTTTTGGATGGGGCTGTGAGTATAGGTATCATACCGATTAGGCGGTGTCACCAAAAGTCACTCGGTGTTTGGACCACCGGGGAGCCAAAGGTTCTCGCGTGTATTGGACGTCGCTGCTGGGGAGCGCTGTATGGTAGTAGGGCTTGGAGGCGTAACTTGGTGTGGGCCCCTTGCAAATATCTAACATTCGGCAGTTTCTGGGCTATAGCAGTCAAGCATACTATGCGGGGTGTGCATCGTGATGTGTGCCTATGTCTACATCTATCACACGTACGCCCCTACCTTAATGGGAATGAGTTCGGGATACCGGGCTCTACACGGGTTGGAAAACATGGAACTATATCCGGATTCTGGGGACTAGTGGGTGAAGTTTTGTGGTGGGAGGTGGGAGGTTTTGGATATCCTTGCGATTTGCGCACGGAAGAAATCTACTTGTATGGTGTGGGACTTTTACTCGAGTAGGGAGAAAGATATAGCTGGAGCTTGGGGGGCGGAAACCTAGGTTTCAACCAATGTTGCAATTTCGGGGATAGTTCAGGTGTTCGGCATTATAATGGGCCACAGGTATTGGGAAACTTTGGTATTGTGGGAATATCCCGAGGTTTGAGATTTTACCTCTATGATAGAGGCGAATCTCGAGCCCAACCTCCACAGATGTCTTCTAACTAGCTAACTTCCCCTCCAGTTAATGGTAGCGCTAAGTCTCATAGTAATTTTTTGTCTGGTTCTCTCTCCCAAACGCACTCCGAGAGTTGCTTGAACTGTGATTCGCGTTCCCCCCTTAATGACTGCCGGTAATCCTCAGTCTTGGAAACCGTTGCCCGATACGGTATTTTGATTATGACAGCACCGAGCAGATCCTGGACTAAACGGGATGTTAAGCCTTCGGTTGAGGATGACGGAGGTTTCACCGCTGTATGGGTGCATGTGATTGTGCTGGTAGGGTACGGTACTGGGCATTAGCACACTTGAGTGCTAAACTTACATTACCGAACCGAGTGCAAGTATGGCGCCTTAGCTGGTGCGACAAAACTTGCACCTGTACGAGTACCGTAGGGGGGCCGATGCCCTCTCGGCTGTCTGAAAACTCAAATACAACAACACTTCAGCTGACAGCTCTAACCCCCCACTCACTAATCACAGACAATGATGGGCTGACCACCATGCCATTTCTCAACCTACCGAACGAGATTGCCCTCCATAAATCCGAGAAGCCCGGCTTCTTTCTCACTGACCAAAACCTCCTCGTGGGGATGGGCCGAAGTCTCGCAGAGCGCTTTTACCGAAGCCTTGTTCTGCATTAGACCCTGGGGGCCCGGCAGGCGGTTGCTACCGGTACTGTATTATATGTATGATACGCCACTAATCATGAAGGTCGCCTTGCGTCAGAGGACTCCTCGGTAGAGGCTTACGGGATTTTTTACCGCCCGCACCCATACCCCATGCTCCGCTATGCGGCCGTAACCCAGAGTCTAAGGATGGTCGGTACACTCCTGGAGTGCGGCGTCGGTACGGATTCGAGGAGCCCCTACTCATAGGATCCCTTGGCAATTGCCACTGTTACTACGGGCGGCTATGTATGGGTGTGCAGAAGTGGTAGAACTGCTGCTGGCTCAGTCCGAAGTTAACATCAACGCGAGAGATTGCCAAAAGAGCCGCTATCCTTTGTGGCAGCTGCGTTTGGGGACGAGAGGATTGTATATCTTCTACCAGATAATCCTGCATTGACCTCCTGATCTATAGCCCCATGGGAGTTACACCCTTAGTTTTGGCAGACCATATGGGCTATGAGGGTATGCCGAAAATTCTGCTCGACAAAGCCCAGGAAGCTGGTCTCGGCTCCGGCGGCTACCCTACTCCATTGATCGCAGCAATCCGAAGCGGGCACTGGACGCAGTCGGCCTCCTACAGAATACCAGAGTCTATTCCAACGCAATAGACATGTCACTTTACTGGACACTCCACCACATGGAACTAATGCACAGGGCGGTGGGGGTGGGCCGCAAGGGAAGAAACTTCGGAGGCATAGGGATCCGAGTGCCAACATGTATGGTGCTGTGAGCAGAAAGCGGCTACAGACCACTCCTACCCTAGAGCAGTTGGAGAATATAGCCGGAATCCTGCTAAAGATGCCCGCGTGAGCTGCCAGGGCAGTTCCGGGTACGGAACGAGCGGTCATATTCTGGCCCCTAAGGCTCCCACTGGAGCAGGGCGATATATACATCAATGCGTTAACGCCTGGAAACGCGACAGTCTTGTATTATGCGGGCTGATGCGGAGGGTCGCGGAGCGGTGCAATTATTTTTTGGATAATAATAGAAGAGTTGACCCTGTGGTGCGAAATAGGTTTCATTTTGGCGCAGCCGGATGCACCGCTTGATTGTGTGGGTCAGAGGATTACCGAGCTGTTTAATACCGCAGGACATTGAGTTTGAAATCTTGGACGGGAGACGTGATCGCGCTAGTACCTTACACCGGTATTGGTGGTTATGGGTGTCTTCTGATTCCTCATGCTCTAGGTATGGATATGCTCATGATATCTATACTGCTTCAGCGAACGGGTTTTTGGGGGGGGGGTTGGTCGGGGATACGCACATGGCCTACTTTACAAAAAGAGACCATTCAAAATATGGCACCATTGCACAACTGCCAGTGACTTTCTGTGGCTCTCGATCCAAGGACATGGTGACTCTCCGGTAAACTTCATCTGTCAGCAACCATACTATCAACTAAAAATTTGCACCTAATATTACCCATTAGCTATCTCGATAGAATTGGGTTTCTCGGGTGTCGTCAGATAGAATACATAACCCGCCCAAGCTACAGAAACAACCTCTACCTACTACCTTCGTAGGCGGTGTTATTTGGTTATTGCCAGTCGAAACCGACCTATATACTGTTCCATTCGAAAAGGCATATAGGCATCGGTATAGTAGTACGGGAGTCTGATCTTGATCCCTAGGCTCGGAGGGAAGGAGAATTGATTGACTGTGAAAACTGCTTGTACATACACGGTAGACATTGTCTCTCCCCCGAGCCTGTCACTATAACCTTCGGAGGCACGTAGGCCCATTTGCTTACCGCAGCATCCATAGGCAACAAAGAAGACCCTGTTAGCATCACTTTTGACGATATTCTCACTGCGTCACTCCGCCTCAGGAACAGTAAAAGCTGAAATCACGTGATAATCCAACGCCACTGGGGTGATAGTACGTAGCTGCCTGAAAGTCTTGGCCAAGCCCTGTCCCGTCATCAGCTACTGGCGCACCAAAGCATGACCCAGAAACCTCAACCCCACACAAGTGACACAACCCCACAACTCACCACAAAAAACCTCTTCCATCTCCAACGAGGAAGAAGAAACAAGGAAAGAAAGCAATGTCCTTCCTCGATCTCCCAAACGAGATAATCCTTCAAATCTGCCAGCACGGTCTCGAGTTCCCTGACCTCAACGCCCTTCTCCGAACAAACCGCCGACTGGCAATCCTCCTAAACCATGTCCTCATCGATGCCCTTTTCCGCACCCGCCACCACAAACACGCCGTTCGGGCACTGTACTGCGTTGCCGACCTCGAAGATAAAGTCAAAGTGCAAAGACTGCTAGATAGGGGTATCCTCAATGCCGTAGAGAATCAAGTGTTGATTAGTCACGCAACGGTAACGCAGAGCGGGAGGGTGGTGCGTACGCTGCTGGAGTGCGGGATCACTCCAGTTCGCGAAGAGCGGCGGAGCAGGACACCGCTGTCGCTGGCGGCCGAGTATGGGCGTGTTGAGGCGGTAAAGTTGCTTGTGGGAAGAGACGATGTGGACATTAACGCCCACGACTATTATAACAAGACGCCATTGCATCTGGCGGTTTACGGGAAGCACGAGGAGGCTATTCGGACCCTGCTGAGCGATCCAAAGGTGGAGGTTAATGCTAAGGGGCACGACGACCAAACGCCATTGCACGTCGCGGCGATCGAAGGACATCTAGGGTGCGTAGAGGCGCTATTGGAGGATAAAAGGGTGGAGATTAACACCGGTGATGGGAAGGGAATAACTCCCTTGTCCCATGCCGCTAAAATGGGCCACAAAGAAATCGTCCAGCTCCTTTTAGGCGACAGCCGAATCGACGTGAGCAGAGTCGACGAGGACGGAAATACACCATTACACATGGCAGCCCACTCCGGTAATACAGACCTCATACAGCTCCTCTTATCAGGCAACCGCTTCGACTTAAAAGCGCTCGACAATAGTGGGTCCACAGCCCTCCACTATGCCAGCCACGGGGGCCACGAAGCTGCCCTCCGCCTTCTCCTAAAAGATGGTAGAATAGACATCAACCACCCAGACAAATCCCTAGCGACACCACTACACAAAGCCAGCCGCGCACCAAATCCATCGACCGTCCTCGCCCTCCTAGAACAACCCACGATTGATGTCAACCCGAAGGACAGCGGCGGGTACACGCCACTCCACCGGGCAACCTGGGAAAACCATGCGGCGATAAAACCACTCCTAGAGCACCCAAACACAGACCCTAACATCGCCGACAAGCGCGGCCTAACCCCCATCGGCCGCGCCGCAAGACGTGGTAAAGATGAAGCCGTGAAAATATTACTTGCCGATCCCCGTATTGGCATGAAGTGCCACTCCAGCTCTGACTCCACCTTATTACATATTGCGGCAAGAGACGGGTACGAAAGTATCGTGAAAATCCTTCTGGAAGATCCAAGAGTCGACGTTAATGCCGCGAACCCCGATAGCGATGAATGCACACCATTGCATCTTGCAGTTTCTTATGCTCAGGATGGAGTTTTGAAGTTGTTGCTCGCGGATGAGAGGGTTGAGGCAGAGAGTAAGGACAAGGCGGGTAGGACACCGTTGGACTTAGCGCTTGAGAGAGGGCATGAGGTGTGTGCCAAGTTGCTGAAGGAGAAGACGGGAAAGTTGGAGGAAAAAGTGGAGGAAAAGGCTGATGATGGAGATGCGGAAGGTAGTAGCACTGCGGCCGGGGGTGGGGAGGAGGCCAGGGATGGGGAGGGAGGTACAGGTGGAGAAGGTGTTACAAATGGGGAGGTGACTACAGGTGAGGAAGCTGTCACAGCTACAGAGGGAGCTGCTATCGGAGAGGGGGCCGTGGTTGCAGAGGCAACTGCCCCTGGCGAGCCCGCCGTAACCTTTGAGCCATCCGGAGAAGAAACGGCCACACAGGAACCAACAGCTGCTGCTGCTGAGGTAGTTGCAGCCATGGTGCCAATTGCGGGGGACAATGCTCCGCTCTAGGAGAGATGTCCTCAAGCACAACCGGAGCTCCGGCCACCCCCGAGGGTGTCCCAGTGAATTCGGAGACGACCGTGCAGCCATCATCATAAATTCACACACGGACTCTACTGGATGCAACCCGAGTTGCTTCAATGGATACACATTGCCATCATTCGCTGCTTTTTTCTCTATTCCTCTATCTATTTCCTTCTTTCCACTGCACAATCTCCCGTTACTTTCTGTTCAAAGCATAGGCAGACACAATTCATGCATAGCATAAACGCTGGGGCTTGGTTAGGCGAATGGTTTAGAAGTTAGATTAAGCCTCTTTTTTTTTTTTTTTTCCTTTCCCGTTTAGAATAAAGGAAATAGGAATACCGTACACAGTATTCGTTATTGCTTTGTTACCTTTTAAACCGAATGATGGAGTCTGGGATTATTGGGCAAGGTTGATGATGGGGGGGGCTGGTATGATACATGACATGTTAGCATAGGATGAGATAATTTAAACTGCCAGAATATGAAAAACTACTTTTTATCCTAAGGGAGGCAAAACCTCCGAGAGAAGATTATATACACCCATCCACTGAAAACCCCAGGTGAAAAGAAGGAAAAGAAAAATACCACGATAGTGACACCGGTATCATAGTAAGCACAAGTTCCACCTTTTCCCCCAGAAAGCACACATACCCCCACTCTTTTTTTCCCAAGAGCACGAGATAGACGTCAGTGTGCCCATCAGCGCTTCCGTCCCAACAACGACCCATCCGTAAAAATAAAATAAAGAAAAAGCGTCGCCCGGGCGATACCCTTTCCTAACCACCGACACCATACTCGTACCCACCTCGAGTGATACTTAGTGACCAGGCATAAGAGTAGAGGTATGATAAATCCTTGCAGCGTCGGCCTCACCCCCAGAGAAACACGTTCTACTACAATCCGTCACGGAACCGCGTGAAGATACCACCGCCCGGTTTGTGTGTGTGGGGTCCAAAGTGCGGGGAATGTGCTACGGTATGACATCACACATCAGATATTTAGAAAAACATTCTACAATAATGATAGAAAAGGATAATAGAAAGCCGAATGGTTGATGAGCCTTCCTCAAATGCCGAGTAGAGGAGGGAGGGAGTACGGTGGGTAGGTGGGTAGGTAAGTAGGTAGGTAGGAGTGAGTGAGTGATTGATATATGATATCACAGTACTGTACGAGTACTATGCGCCGCGGGAACGGAAGAAGGAAAGATAGCAATGAGCGTCGTCGGGATATGGAATTTTATTTTATTCTATTTTATAGGATGGGTGTGGGAGTGCCATGTAACTTAGGAGGATATTGCCACTATTCACCATCGCTGTATGATACGATGCTTAAAATTTCGGACTGCAATTTTGAAGGGGTAGTGGAGGACTTCCCGTAGGAATCTGGAAAGGATTTAGAAAGGGTCTTAGCATATTTTCACACTAAAATCTGGAAAACCATCTTCTAAATTCTAAATTTCCTAAAATCTGAACTACCCCCTCCCCCCCCCTCAGTTCGGATTTGAAAGGTCCAGAAATCTAGAAACATGGATACTATTGGTCAAAATGCCATGGGGCCACAATTCCCCACAACTCAGGCATTATTTCTCAATACACAAAATACAGAATTGACAAGCTGCCATGTGGCAAAATCCCATGAGAGATTGTTTCCTGGTTGTAATTAAGAATAATATGTGAGGTTTCATTTTCCTATAATCATCACAATCTAGCAGTCTAGAAAACCATTTTCTCTATGGGAATGGTCTGTGATCCAGATTTTTGGTCCAAACTCCAGATTTTTCTAAATTCCTACGGGAAGTCCTCCAGTATCGTAGAAAAGGGAAGGGGAGGAAATGTCTACTAGTATCATAATTATTCATTCAACCCGTCACGCGAGGGGTGTGTTTTTGTGTGTAACTGTACTATACTGGTATCTTCAGCAATTCCTCCGCTTCCGTTTTTCTACTTATTTATTTATTTCGTCGTTATGCAAGATATATATTATATCTGAAGCGCAAGGGTATCAAAGGCTCGGCGCGGTCGAGCGCGGCAGATCAGCAAACGTCGATTGCGGTAAGGTAAACCCTCTCCGGTGCCATCTTGGAAGTTTCTCCATCGGTTCCGGGTTTCGTACGTTGGTTTTTCTTAAAAAAAAAATCCGCGTATGATATGATGATGAGTAAATATGACAATCATACCTCCCAATACTGATTATTTCTTCCGGAATTCAGCGTTCGGTCTCGAGCACTGTGTTAATCGGCCACTCTCCCACCCGAAACCCGACGTCGTGAATGAATGAATGAATGGACAGGCCGTGAAAAGGTATTATATGACAGAACCTACCAACTCGGCCACAAGCTCCAGCCAGCCAGACACAATAAGTGTGTGTAGGGAGGAGAAACTCAATCCTCCAACGCTAGGTGACACCATAACTCTTCCTATCCCCCTTCCCCTCCCCACAACCCAACCCTGACAGCCCAAATTTCTCGCAAGAGGTACAGTAAGCAGTCAGGCGCCAGCACGACCGCGGAACCGGCCTCCTCCCCAAGCTCTCACCACAGTTATAACAAACCAAGGACGTTCATTATCCAAATACAACCACAGAAGCAGCACCATCCCCCCCCCCCCGAATCGGGAACCGGCACGGTACCGTACAGTACAGTACAGTACAGTGCACCACCGCAAAAACCTGTACTGTACTGCACAAAACTTCCAAACGTTAATCCGAGCGTGAGGGGACCACCCGAACTTAAAAGCATTGGCGAGTTCAGACTTGAGGTATTCCGAATATCACGTAGGAAGCGTACGTACGCTACCGGTAGGTTATAATAATTATATCATATAGCACACACCACACCAGTACCGGTAAGGCATTAAGTTACCACGCAACATACGATACAAGTACAGTACATTACTGTCCGAATCCGGACACTTGATAGTCTATCTCTCCCTTCTTACTGTACATGTACACTGGGGGGGTTCATTGCAACCTTCCAACAAGCAATGTGTGTTTGTGTGTTCATCGTGCATAACCAGTCCACAGGAAACTACTTTACTGTACTGCTTCGTACCAGCAAATCCAGTCGATTACAGTAGTGTTTGTACAAACGGTGCACAATCCCGATGAGCACTAGACTGAAAATAATAATAAAAGACCCTTATCCCTTAGGCAATTATAAGAAAATGGAAATAAAATAAATCGCACCTTTCCCATGTTTATGGCGTTCTGCCTGCTGAATGAAGTGTTTCCCGGTTGCGGTATGATACCCTCGACCAGTACTGTACAGTACGGTATCTCATCACAGCCTCCGTTAAAGCAGACCCTGCACGCCCGCCGCAAATGGACGTCTATCATAATATCATAAGTAACTTACCCTTTTCATTCGCGTCTAGAACGGTGAGTGAATAGGGTTTTAAGTTAGCTGCCGTCTGGCGTGATTTTTTTTCTTTTTCTTTTCTTCTCTTCTCTTTCCGGTCCCCGGTCAGATGCTCCAAACGTTATCCAAGGAAATATTATTTTATTTATCTTGCTTCCCAGGAAAAATAATAATAATAATAATACCCGTACGATTACAGTACAAGTATTAGTAAAAAAATTTCCTCCCCTCCTTATCGCGATGTATTTGAAAGGGTGTGGGTTGGAATAAAAATTACAATAAAAAACCAGACAATCACCCGGTCGATCGACCGATCAAGCGTTTCAAAAGGAAAGTCGATTGGATTCTGAATGGTGATGCTGTACTGTACCCGAGTACTCGAGTACTTGTGCTCCCCCTTCCACCTCCACCTCCACCTTCCTTCACGAGCTTGATACCGGTAAATTTAGGTGATGGATAATTGTCACACATACCCCGGCGCCACTGCAATGTTCATACGGTACCGGCAGTCGAGTTTTTTTCTTTCTTTTCTTTTTTTCTACCTTCCTCTTCCGACTGATACCGCGAATGAGATATCTATCTGGTCAGTACTCGAGTACCGGCTAAGAATAGGGTAGGGCAGCAATCATCTGGTCAAACCGGAAATGGCGATGGAATGGTCAAATGGAGTGTGTGGCTGAAATGGGTTTTTCACCTTTAATCCTGTGAGTTCGAGCATTGGACAAAAACGGTAAGAAAGGCATTCTTAACAAAAAAAAAAAAAAAAAGGAGACAGATCGAACACATGCGAATTTGCCCAGACGATCCCTTTTCGTGTGTAACACCAAGGTAAGAGGGAGGGGAAAAATGGGAATATCATAAGAGATAAGAGGACCGGTTTTTGGTGTCGGATACCATTTTAAAAGTATCCGGCGTGAAGCACCCGGACGTCCGAGACTGGGCCTACCGTACGGTGGCCTGAGAGCTCAGCTGCGCAGATAATTTACCATACTCGGATATGGACGTGGATGATGGGGCAGCCAAGAATTCTGGACCTGAACCTATCATACAGAAAATACCGTAAGAGAATGAGTCTGGCATGGAAATTGCTCAAGCAAGCAAAGCAGATTTGATACAGTGCCTATAATCCCTGGCCCCTCCGATCACCCATGCGCCCATACCCTAGAGCTCGCAGTACAGTACAGTACGAGCAGCAGGCAAGAAGTGCCCGAGAACAGGGATCGCGAATCTATGTGAGAGCTGAGATACGCAGGAATTTATTGCGATATATATGTTGCGATCCCCAGTTTCCGGGTACCCCCCGCCCGCCACGAGTAAATAAATATCTTTAATCCTCGTGCGTGGATATTTGTACTTGTAGTATATCCTTCCGAGTACCGGACCGCACCGTCTGCACGCTCTCAGCAATCCCGGGGATCTACCGGCGCTCATGGAATTAACGGTTTCTACCCGGCGCCAACACCGGCCCTAAGCTGAGTGATCGCTGGAAACCCCGAACGGTGAAGAGCTCCGTTTCGTCTCGTTTCTCGCAGCCTCGAGTGACAGTGGCGGTAGCCGGGTCGTTGCTTGGCCCGGAGCGCCCGTACTCGTACCGTACCGAGAGCAAAAGTGGCGGGGGAGAAGCCCAATGCAGGCATCGTGTAGGAGGAGAGGTTTGATGTCATATATTTGGCACCGTTTTGAACTTTGAAAAGTTTCGTTGGCTGATGTGGAGCGGAGGAAGGGTCGAGTTGATAAAGTGGGTATGATGCGGCACCGCACAGCAATTTGTGGGGATTGAAGGGCGTCTTGTTGCGGGTGATACCACGACGAGGCGATACAAGTAGAGGGCATAGGATGTTGCTTAAATTCAGTAAAGCCTAAACTCACGGAGGGAAACGAACAAAAGTTAGATATTTTCCAGCAGGTACCCGATAATATCCCGACGCCGCATGGCGGTGATGATGATCCCTCATATTCCGAGTATTCCACAGCCTGTCGAACGGGTGTCTGCAACCGTCAGGAAAGGAAAAAGGATTCCCTTGTGAACCAGCGCTCACCATGCCATGGATGGGTAAAATTGCTCACCAATCCTCACTCGGTTCAAGCTCATTCCACGCCCCCCCCCCGTTGCCAAGGATCCAACGATTTTCCAAGAAGCCAGGCATGGAAAATATGGCCAATCAGCCCGCGACCGTTGAAATGAGCGCCAGCGCCGGAATTTGAGCCAAGACCCGTTTCTTCGAACCGATGACCGCTCCTTTGAGGAAATTAAGTCTGATACGAAACCCTGCCAAGACATCGCTGATCCATTCACAACCACTCACTCGAAGGGATAACCAACACCGGGAAGGGGGACAATTGCCAGCGGTTATTGCTGCTTTTTGTTCCCCCAATCGTAGGTATGGGTGAGGGAAACCCGGGAAATAACGCCTTCATGGGAAATGCCCGTACTTGTATCCGGTTCTCGGCCGACCATAGATCTCGCGTTTGAGACATCAAGAGCATCGATCTTGGTGTCTCAGTGCATTCCTACTGTACAGTACTTGCGTGCTCGAGTGCTCAATCGCGCCGAGTCTGCACGGTCGTCGGTGGATCAGGGGTACAGTATGGTGGAGAAGAGGCTAAATTTTGCCCTTGTTCACAGAGTGAGAAGCCACCAATCATGAGAACCAAACCCTCAATTTCTGTCTTGGGAGGCACGGAAGCTGCAAGTACGGTACTGTACGAGTGCAAGTGCAGTACTGTGCTGTGCTGGTAAGATAACTGTGGACTTGATGTGTCTTCGTGACGGTGAACAGGGGTGACAAGCTCACCCTTCTTATGATACCATCCCACACAATGGGTTTGCTAAAGCGAGCAGGCGAGGTACAGCCGTGCAGAGCCCTCAGCAGTGGGCACGACAAAAGCCGGCGGTTGACGGATAGGGGTATCTGGCGGACAAAAAAAGGAGATAATTCATCAAGGTAGGGTAACCGGAAAAAATAATGGACCCGTTACTGATCCCTGTTCGTCACCCGCCAGCTCTCGTCCTACCACCTGTCGAAGCCTGTATCATGCCGGTGGCAGCAACGGAAATCATCTGGGTCATGAATGGTGACGCGCAGGATGCCGTTGTCGCCACCGTCGCTCGGTGCGGTTTTTGAGTGTTAAAGTACCGTACCGTAGACTGGGAGCAGGGGCGATCTGGATCGGAGAATGGGGGACATTGGAATTTACGTTTCTTGAACATTTTTCATCAACAATGGAATCTTGATCTACGGATAAAAGGGGGCCGCACTTGTTGCAATATCCTTACCCCTGCGCTATTGGCTCGGTAACTGCCATGTGAGGCCGCAAAGAGAAAAACGGTGATTGACCGCTAGCCTAATCCGGTGGCAATTGTCAAACACAACAAACAAACAATCCCTGAAGTGGGAAAATTAAAGAGGAATCAGCGCGTGATGCGAGTGCGGCCTCGGGCTTCCTTCGTTCTTTTTCGAGAAGGAGGGCGTTGTGTTGGGCGGAGGGGGGTGGCACGTAAAAGGGGGGAAAAGTCGATGAATTGATTCGGTACTCGAGTACCGTTTGGAGGAACGGCGGTACGTATTAGGAGTTTAATCTTTGGGTACAAGTACTGTACTGTACTTGTACGAGTACTAGTACTCGAGTACTGGTATTGCATGGTCCCGATTGGTCGGGTGGGTCGGAATATGCAATTACCGGTACTGTATATTCCGGCGAGGATGGCCAATTTCCCGTGGGAAGAAGAAAGGTGGAAATTTAACCCCAGGCCCGATCCCACTCTGGGTGAAAGGAGGGGTGGGGGGATGCATACCGGTACAGCCGTTCAAGTACTAGTACGGTAGGAGCACTCAATAATTGTGAATGCGGCACTTGTACTCGAGTACTCGTGCAGGGTTGTGCTCTGGCACAAGCACCTGTGTGGCAATAAGTTATGAATGGCGTTTTTTGATTTGGAAGTTTGGGGGGGGACCGATGGCGGTAAAGCACCCAGTATGACTGACAGACTGATAGACCCCCCCGATCAGGGGTTGATGTGCGGGGAGCAGACTGCGGAAGGTGAATATGGTCGAGTGTCGTGGGCGGGCGAGTGGGGAATTGGGAGCGATTTACGGAGAGCTGTTCGTGTAAGGGCGGTCGAATCGCGGATGGAGATGCACAATGTTACAAGTATCATACGGGTAGACCTCGTTCCGGTCCGCAGGTTGCGGACCGCAAGCATGTACCGGTACCCGTACTTCAGACGCAGTACGATTCACTGCGAGTGCGATAATTCTTGAGCTCATACGGTGGGGTTGCCCAGAGAGAAGTTGAGTCTCCCCCCCTTCCTCTTGATTGCCGTAGGCTTCTTGATTACCGGTACTGAAGGTAGATTCCGTTCTCAAAGTTAATTCTTGGCCGGATACCGGTACCGGTACTTGCAGCCTGTCCCTTATGCCATGTCCCCCCTATGGGTGTACTAGTACTGGTACGGAATCGCAGACTAGGTTTTGCGAGTGTGTGTGTGTGAATGCGTTATGGGCGTTATGGTGTGTCCCCTTTCTCCCCACCCGACAAGTATTTCAGTACTTTTTCCTGTCGTCCTTTCCCTCTTCTTTCCTTTTTCCTCTCCCACCCACCGCCATCTCCACAATTTCCTTTCTCACGTATCCTTCCAATCGCCTTCGTTCTTGTGGCTTAGAAAGTGATTCGACAGTCTCTCTTTTACTCGTCCGTCAACACTATCAGCCCCTTCCATTCCTTCATAAATATCAAATCCCCCCGTCCTCCCATAGTTAATTTTTTTCTCGTCAACCATCCACCGCCCTCACACTCTTTTAATACCCCTGAGACTTCGGTGCTTGTTCAGTTTCTTCGAGGAAATTCTACCCATCACACCCGTCTTTCGTTAATACTGTTTTGATCGTTCGACAACAAGATGCGTTTCTTCACGAGCTCTCTCTTGGCCATTGCTACTCTTGCCGGTTCGGTTTTTGCTGCGGGGAATCCCATCAGTAAACCTGATGGATCTGCTCCTCTTGTTGCTGGCGAGTCGGTCACTATTACCTGGACTCCCACTACTCCTGGGCCAATTACCCTGATTTTCCGCCAGGGACCTCCCACCGATCTTAAGGATGTGTCGGTGATCGTTTGTAAGTAATGAACACTGAATTGTGATGGTTCATAAAACTAACTTTGAACAGCTGGCGCTGATAACAGTGGCTCTTACACCTGGACTGTCCCCAAGGGTACAGCGAGTGGAGACAACTATGCTATCCAGATCGTCGATGACAAGACCAAGGATGACAACTACACTCCTCCCTTGCCCGTCAAGTCCGAAGTTGCTCCTAGCTCTTCTAGCAGCAGCAGCTCTGCCACTTCTAGCTCCACTTCGTCTGGTTCCAGCAGCAGCTCTTCTGCCACTACCACAACCTCTAAGCCTGAGATGACTAGCAAGCCCGCTCACAACAGCACCATGATCACCTCTACCACTTCCGCTTCCAACGCAACCATGAGCACTACCGGATCATCTAACGCTACCACCACCCGTGGTAGCGGCGCAGGTAGCAGCTCCAAGCCCACCTCCCCGGGCGGTTCTGGCGCCTCATCCACTGGGCCCTCGTCGTCTGCCCCCACCGCTCCTAGCAGCGGAGCGGTCGCATTGGTGATGAATAGTCCTTTGGCTCTCGTTGTCTGTGTTCTCGGTGCCGTCATGTACTTGAACTGAGTACCCAACCAATCAAACCAATTCGCTATTTACCCCGTGTTTTCCTACACCTAATATAATTAATCGGAGCGGTGGGGATTTCTTTCCCGCAAGGATGTTTTTTCTGACCGAAAGGTTATATCGACTCGGCATTCGAAAAGTGAGGGTTGGTTCGGAAGAAGAGGCGGAGCTTAGGGATTCGAAATGGGAGGGACTCTCATCTTGCCGGTTCTTGATCTTTTTGTAAACATTTATTTGGTTTCACAGGGAGAGACGAGGGCGAACATCAATACAAGTTGATTTACCTTTCCCATCCGCTATTCTCATTCAGTGGTATCATAATTTTTTTCATTCACTTTTCATTTCACGACGTGGTTTGGGTTGGCGTTTGCTTTTTCTCTGTATCTACTTTGTGATGGACGAGTTTGTTGATGTGAAATTTATACTTTTTTTCTCTCTTGAAAGAATACAGTGGGACTGGGACTGAGATTGGAGTGGACCCGTAGACTACATTACTTGGGGGGGGGGGACGGTGACTGGGTGAGGCGAGCATAGATTTTACCTGACCAGAAAGTTGGGGGTGTGATGGTGTACTCTTCCATATGAAGGACCAATCCCATCCCCTATTTTTCGAGGGTGGAAAAGGGTCAAGCGAGCACTCGGCAACATGACTCGCCAATTCATAAGGCATCCGGAAATAGGGGTGCCAAGATGGTCAGATCTGAGGGCGGGGACCACAGCTTTTCCCATCTTTTATTTTTCTTCCCATGGCGGGATATCATACAAAGTACGAGTACTGTACCCACGAAATTGGCGAGCAACGGCAGTCGCACCTGGATGTTGCTCGACCCTCCGGACTGTCTAATTAGACTCAGAAGCCAATCAGCAGTGCTCGCCCCACATGCCACCTCTCAACCCCTGATCCCCGAGCGCGTGCACGCCAGGTCCGAAAGCGTTGAGGGAATCTGCACGCCAAGCCCCCGAAAACTGAACCAGAATCCACAACCCTTGCCAGTCAGCACCATTTCCGGATATTGGATCACATCTCTCGAAATTGCGGAGCACGTGCGCCTCGTGTTGTGTATCCTGCGTGGCGCTTATTGACCGATCAGCGTCACTCAAGGACCGGTGACGGGGGGGATCCTAAGCGAGGGTGTGAACGCGGTCGGGTTCATGGCGGTTCTGCACTCGACAGTCCCATACCGGTACTCCGAGACCACGAGTGCTTTGGCCTAATTTACCGATACCAACTCTGCTCGCATTTGATTTTTGCACCGACGCGGTCCGGCACCGCATCCGTGATACGATGACACTTCACTTTTCCGCGGCCGGCTACCGGTACGCTGTGGGTGCCGTTTAGACTATCGTTCTGTGCTGGTACCCGTACTCGAGTACCGTATGTCCGTCCCGTTCTGAAGCTGAGCTTCCCACCACCACAACCACCACCGCCACCATCTAACTAGCTAATATCATACTCGCGCAACACTTACGGTATCATAACAAAGACATTTTCGCAACGCCATGACACCGACTACAGGTACTCGAGTACCGGTAGTTTCATTGCGAAAAATAATCGCGTGGTACTAAATCCGTCCTCAGCTGAAAAAAAAAAAAATGTATTTTTTTTCTTTTTTTTCCTTTGCGGTGCGGATAAGCTTTTGTGGGGAACTCTGGACCTAACGCGTACCGGTACTCTACTGCGTGGAGGCTGGGTACCACTATCTTGCTTTTTTCCCCCTCGTGGGTTATTTTTGGAGGTGGGATTCTTTGTCTTTTGCACTTTTGTTTGTTGCACTTTTTAGTATTGTACTCCATGACTAGTACGGTATGGTATGCATGTTGCTTGGGTTGCGTGGGTATGGAGAGATAAGTGGGCGGGCGGGGTCGCGAGTGGGGACTGGGAGCTGGGGGAGGATACGGTAACCTTTTATCTGATGGTGTGGGTTGGGTGGATGAGTTGGATATGATACCGGATTGCCCGGTTGTTCATTTGTTACGTTTCCTTCTCTTTTTTTTGCTTTGATGGGTGGGTTTGTGGAGGAAGGAAGGGTTACGGTTTGCTTATTCGTCTGGTCCGGTCTGATCTGGTCTGCGAGACCGGTTGGTACGATACAGTACCAGTATGTTGTACTGATATTGCACTCGTTCCACCGGTACCGGTATTCTGTTTCCATTCTATTCCACCATCCACGAGCACTCAGCACTTTACAAAGTGACTGTAGTACAAGTACCATACCGCTACTGCACTACCATACGGGTATCCTCTTCCTGGATGAGTCTTTACCGTAGTCTTTTTTTTCTTACTTCGCGATATGCATGCTACAGCTTCCTTCGCTTGCGCGCTTTTCCTTCACATCGCCGGAGACACCCGTTACCCGTGGTACCGGGATTACTGTCTTTTCTTTTCTTCCTTCCTTCCTTTCTTTTCCTTTTTTTTATGGTGCTCGAATGTGGGGGTTGACCATGATATCTTACCATGACTGACCAACTCGCCTGCGGGAAAGTTTAGCTACAGTTTGGTATGGTATGATGCAGTACGGTCCGGTGCCATGGAGGGACGGACGCGTGTGTTGAGTCATCGAGCTGTTGTGTGTGTGTAACGGTGGAATATCATTCTTGGATTGGTGGATGGTGGACTGTGCTTGCATATGGTAGGTGGAAACTCTGGTAAAGTTGAGCTTGGTGTCTGGGGTGACTTGCAATGCTATCAGTGTGCGAGTTCAGATGGGGGGCAGGAGTGAGGCTGTGGTTGGGGTTGAATGAGGTTGGATTGGTGTGGGGCGTTCGTGCATGGTGGGTAAGATTCCTTGGGAGGGATGTTAGAGCTAGATTAAGACGCTGTGTTGCGGTGCTGGGACTGTATGGTACTTGCAGTGTACCGTGCTCGAGTATGATAAAGTGCTGATTTTTACCGCAGAATACCGCACTCCTGCACTCCTGCACTCCTGCGATGGATAAGGATGCAAGTGTAGAGGTGAGTCGGGTCGTGTTGAATGAATGCACCGCTATTATTCACTTGACCCGGCTGGAACATACGGTACGGGTGTCGAAGGATGGGTTTGCTGGGTTGTGGTTGCATCTTGTGGGTGTCTTGGCACTGATTATTTCCTGCATATAGACAGGCTCTTTCCCTTCCTGTTCTAGAGAGGAGAGAGAGGCGCACCCACGTCCAGCCACCACCATCCCCACGAGCGGCGGAGGATAAACACCGCATATTGACAGGCAATTAAACAACACTCCTGAATCGAGTTCTGCTTATACTGAGACTGTTTCCACCTTATCCTATGGTACCGGTATATCGCACTGTCAAGGTCCATCTCTCCGACAGGTTGCAGCTCGGTCAAACACGCTACCGGTGTCCAAATCCCGGAAGTTAACCGAGACATTACGGATGGAATTATTGCCATGTACAGTACAAGTACCCGTACTAGTACAGTGCTTGTATCCCTTGGATGTATGACAAAGTCAAACATGTCACCTGGCCCGCACGCGGCTTTTTTTGAGAGACTTGAATAATGAGTGGGACAGACCTCTTCCTGATGAGAATGTGCACGGGCCAGGAGACGAACCTGGCCGTGTCATCGGTCCGAGAGATACCGGTGGCGTTGATTGGTTGCGCTGGTCGATAATAATAATATCTACCATCGTGGTGTATTGGCGTGCTGACTGCAGTCATGGTCTACCGGTAGTCTATCGATAGCTTGACTGCCACGAATTCAGCGCCGGGCTCGGCAAACGCACAGCCTCAACACAGTAACTTACTAGAGTGGAAATATTGTACCTCATCGCACGAAACTCTGCAGCACAGCATTACTCGAGTAGACTGGGCGACCGTTAGGATTAGTGTGGTGAGTGCTACCTACGGTACCCACACACTATGACCAAATACCACTCGCAATTGAACGACCACGTTTGAGTGACTCCAAGGCCCGTCCAAAAGAGCTGAAATTTGGCCCCATGATATCCAATAGTAGCCCTACCCAATTACGAATACATCCTCATGAGGAAATGCCCAAACAGAGAATAGGGAAAACACATCCCCAATCAGCCATGCCCTCGAACTAAATAACACTCTCAATACCGTGAAAGTTAGTCAGTCAGTAAGGCACTTCTAGCTTTGGACGAGTGCATAATTTACATACAGCGCATAGCCTACCACAACCACCTAACCACACACACACTCCCCAATCCGGAGAAAAGAAAAAAAAAACACCCCTCCAAAACGGGCAAACAAACAGATTTCAGCGGGGAGAGGGAACCCAAAAAACTGCAGGCGTCGGCAGCGTACAAGTAACACCAGCAACACCCCAGCGGGTCGGAATCTTCAACAGAGCGGAGGAACATTTCCAAAGCCGATGCTAGTAAGTTAATACCAGCATTCCATGCACGGTTTTCCAATCCTTTGCGCTTCGGAGGGAGGGAGATCTTGGATGGTTATTAATATGTCTCTCATATCATACTCGGCAGCAACCCCGCCATCGCCCCTGCCCTCGCCAAGACCGGTCCAAGTGGCGGACTACCGTATCATACTTGTATCATACTTGTAGTGCGCGTTCTGGAATTACCGTACGTACTGGCAGTCTGTTGCTTTCTACAGTGTCCCGTTCGTGACCCCTTCCGGCACGAGTATCATACTGTACCCGGTCGCACCGATACCATTGATCCCGCATCGTAGAAACTTTGAAAATAATTGAACCGTGTACTGTCACATGCCATTGGACCCCCCTCCGGCACCAGAATCATACTGTACTCACCGTCGCACCGATACCATTGATCCCGCATCGTAGAAACTTTGAAAATAATTGAACCGTGTACTGTCACATGCCATTGGACCTCCCTCTCTCTCCGCATCCTCAGAGAAATTTTAATTTTTTTCAATTTTTGTTTCAGATGTTTGAAGGGGCTACGGTATATCCCCCCCTCCCCCGCCAATCCCCCAATTCCATAGAGGACGGTTCTAGACTTCACAACCACAAAATTCAATTATTCATATTTTCACGGCACTGTACATACGGTAGTTGAGAAAGCCACCGCAGTAGTTCTCTCCATTCATTTCGTTTCATTTCCTTTCACTGGAAGGCTGTGCTCCGGACAGTGAGATAAAAGGTTAACTTAACTTAACTGCGACTGGGGGTGGTTGTGGTGGTGAATGGAATACTCGTACTGTACTGTACCCCGAGTTTTTTTTATCAATGTCGTCCAGGATCTGGGATCACCGTTCACAGCACAAGTAATATATCCAAACTCGCCGCTTGCCGGTATGGCGCTACAATATCTATCGGTACGGATATCTGCTGTTGTGGAGGGGGATTGAGTCGGCCCCCCCTCTTTTGCTGACATTTTTTCCGGTCCTTACGGATAAGTACAAGTACCTGGTGATGGTGTGGGAGAGATAGGGAGAGCGACGAGGGGGGGGGGGGGGGGGGGGAATCCTGGAGATTGTGAATCTGCGATATTGGTTTAGTGCTTGGATGAGTCTGTGAAATGGGTTTTAGGTTGAGTTTTGGTGCTGGGATTGTGGTCATATGTTATCACTCGGTATACTGTTTTGTGATCTTGGTGGGGGTATCGTATCATACTCTGACGAAACCTGGGCGGTGGCGGTTTAAGCTCGCGTACGGGGTTTTCGGCCACCCCTAGTTTCCGGCCACCGTGGCAACTGCACCACACAATTGCCAACCCCTCCTATAACGTCCCTCACACCTATCACGAGATAAATAAGTTAGTCGCGAGAATATGATAGCCTTGGCTCTGACAGCGATCGAGAATGGCTCATCAGAGAGAAAAGCAGCCAAAGACTATGTATGGTATTTCACGTACTACACTGCAAAGTCGTCGTGCCAAGGTGGCTTACTCCGGGGATTTTTAAAAAACATGGGGTATTACTGTTATATTGTATATGTTCTATCCTACTAGTTAAGAACTCTACTTGGCCAAGAGGATATCTCCCTCCCCTTTAGCCAACTAGATTACTTTTCTGGTGGGATATCCTACTGATAAAGCAAAATTACTCTTATCCTACTTATATGTAGTATATCAATCTTCTTTTTAGTATTTCCACCTCTCCTATTGGCAGAACTCAAATAATTGAATCATGTATTTAGATCTTGATATTTCCTCTTACTTGTTAAGGTCTGGTAGTTTTTTTTCTTTTCTTCTTTTCCTTTCAATGGAATTTTCTCCTTCAGGCTGCTTCAGGCTCCTTCCGAGTCTGTTACTAGTATATTCTTCTTATTACAATTATTCTCTTATGATCATATTATTACCCTTGGAGACTTTGCTCAAGTATTCTTATTTATTTTCCCATTCACAATTATACTTTATATACTAATTGAAAAGTTAAGATGTATTACAAGGACAGTTTTTTTTCTTTTTCCCTTCATTAACTAGCTCTACCCAGTTTGTGTTCAAGTGTTAGTATTCTTAACCACTCTTTAATCCCATCTTAATTCACTCAATTTGATGCTTCCTCAATGTCCTGTAAGTTTTACTGTGATGCGTTCGCGGTTGCAGTCATATCCTATCACTTGGTGAAACATTGCAGGATTCAAGATGTTCAGCACCTGGTTGGTTTTTTTCCAACCTGATCTCCTGATCTCTCTGATCCTTGTTTTGGCGCGGATAGTTTCCGACCTCTATGGGCACATCCGAGTATATTATGCGAAGGGAAAAAGTGAGGGGGAGGGGGGAAAATCTGCGGCGGATGACCTAATGGAGGGTGACTAATCCTAGCTGAGTGATCTGGCTGCTGCAACACGGGGAACTTGGAACAAGGGACGCCAAAGCACTCCACACCATGGGTAGGGGTTTCGGGCTACGAGTTCTTATCGTGTCCGCCCCGTGCCGGCGCCTTGCGGGTATTGGCGGCACGGACGGGGTACTCATACACGGACGTCTTGTGCGATAGTTGCGGATCCTTTTCACTTCGATTCCTGGGGTGTTTGGTATCCTACTCTTAGGAGAGGGTTTCAACTGGATCAAACTAAGGAAGCTATGGGAAGCAGGATGGTCTTGTCGTGCATGATACCCTTTTTGTCATTCCGGAGTATCTGACGGGTCTACCCTGTCCGGTAGTGTAATGATGTCTTGATCGGGGATGTGGCGTTCTGGATATAGGGGTGTAGAGGTTTGGAAAGGACCGTTGTGGCGGTGGTGCCGGCGGGGAGAGCGTTTGTAAGGCTACCGGCACATGATATGATATTGTCTTTTTCGGTTTCTACTTTATCAAGAATTTTGAGGAGGAGAACTTCATGTCTAATGGATGGGTTTTGGCTGGTTGCGTAATTCATAGATTGTCACTCACAATTTAATACTGTTGAACGGGGTTGCCGTTCTGCGTTCTGCACTGGCACGATGGGAATATCGATAGGTTTTAGGTTTGCATGTGCCCGGATTGTGAGGACCAAGGGGTAAACCCCGGGTTTCCTGGATAAAAATTGAGCACTAGATCCGGATGCCTTTGAAACCTTTCTTCACCCCTCGTCATTCAACTTCATTGACATCCACTCCCTTGCACCACAGCTGCTAAGAAAAGTCACAACAGGAGAGCAAGCAAGATGGATCCAGAGAGCAATCCGACCCCCCCCCCACCTCGCGTCCCCTCCGGCAAAACCCCGCGGCAGGTCCTGCACCAGCAGATCTTGTCTCAAGCAAAGATGGGGAATCTGGGTGCTCTTCACAGTCTACTCTATAATCATCCTCGGAGTCGGTATGATCCTCGGCTCGGCCATCAAGCCCATCACCGGGAAGCACCCGCAGGCTGTGCATCGCACTCCTTTCTACTGTTTGTTCCCGCATCTTCCTTCCAAGAACAGTCTTCTCTCTTGCTAATGGGAGATGTGCTTCTACAGCCCCGATTGCTTCGATCTCTGAGAACCGCCGTCTCTCACTCACCCCGAATATGATGTACTTTGGCCCCCCGACTAGGGAGAATAATGAGGCATGGGAGAATATTTGCGGAGAGGGTGGTGGGAGGGTTGGGATTAGTGATAAGAGGGTCTTGAGGAACTTGCCACCGTCGATTAAGGGTTGGAAAGAGGGTGAGTTTATTTACGGAATTGGGGTTTGCCATCAGTTGCACTGCCTCGTATGTTTTCTCTCTCCCCCACTTTTTTTTGTTCTCTTCTCTTTTTCTTGGGGAGTGGAAAAGATGCTGAACAATGGGTATCTGGGGGACGCAGAATTATATAAGGCTTGCATTGTATGAGCATTCGAGCACTGATCATGGGATGCGCCTTGGTTTGTCCTTCCTTCCTTATGTTTTCTTCTTTCCCTTTATTTTTTTTCTTAGGAAGCCATGACTGATTTGGTTTCCGAGACGTCGCAGACCGTTGTGTTGAATTTCTTAGACAAGTGCTTACTTGCAAGGCGGATACCGCGATGCATTACTGGAAAAAGGCAGGCGAGTCAGCGGAGTCAGCGTGGGATGTTTCTCACCAGTGCTGGAGCTTCAACAAAGTTCTCGAATGGGGGGGGAAGCATAAAATTACCCCTCCCCCTAATAATGATGGCTAGATATCCTAAGTGGTATAGGCGGTGGAGATATTACGTAGGTCATCTAGCCTTAAAAAATGGACTTCAGCTACGGGTTGCATCATGAGCGGAACATGGATGTGTTGCTTATTTATACCCGAAGGTGGCTAATGTGTCGGACCAGGGAGCCGATAATATGTAGAGCCTTGCTGTGAATTTAGACTATGCGCGTCCCCCGTTTGTGTTTTCAGGGGCCGGCTCCTTAGCCAGTTGACCACCAGAGCTCCTCGACAATTTGCCTCTCTTTAGAATTTGGATTTGAACCTGATATTTTTGAGCTATGCATTTTCCTCCTACGATATCAATACCAGGCTCGGCCCGTCTGGCACCCTCCAACCAGAGAGGAAAACTGCTCCTAGCCTTGAACCTCCTCCTCCGCAAAACTTTCTTCTCGCAAAACCCCTTCCCTCCCAAGGTTTCCTTCCATATGCTAGCTGGGGCACCCGTAGACACCGAGAGATATGGAAAACACATGACCTCATCGGAATTTAGCTCTCCTTCAAAACTCCAATCTAGTGGAAAGCGTTGAAATAAATACACTTTATCATTTATGCCAGGAACCACTGTGGCTACCGCAAAAGCATAGTATAATTGGGAAAGCAACACTTTGCAGAAGCACTTGTGATCGTGCGCGGTTAATGTTTATCCAATTGGGGTCTTCCGATGCTAGACAGAACCTTTAGGCATGGATAAAAATTTCCGAATCCATTGCTTATAATACCAAGAATATATGAAGGTCATCAGGAGAGGAATTTTTTTTCTTTTTCTTCTTCTCCACTATGTAGATATGGGGTAAAGCAGTGTGATGTGATGACCACGCTAGTTTCTTCTTCGTAAAGGCTGTTTCAAGATCTAGACGCAAGGCGAAATGGGGTTTCTAATTTACGAACCTACACCACCTTCAGTACTGTCATGCCAATTACTTTATCGCGGAACGCTCGAGCTTTCCTGACTTCCGTTCGGGTTTGGGAAAGCTATTTGACGGTTTCTATGTTCTTAAGGATGGATGTTGGCCAATAGGGATTTTTTTCTTCTTTGTCTGATCAACTTTTTGATGGAGATGTAATCCCAGGTGGTAGTGGATGGGATACAAGCGTTGGGCCTGAGGGCATGCTATGTTCTAGGTAGCAGGGTTGTGACTGCTGTTGTGTGTGTTTTTCCTGTTGTGATGGTTTTACGGACAGCGGTGGATGTTTTCTCTTTTTGTGGATAGACGGGGAACAATCGGTCGTCGACCATTAGTCGAACACATCCACTACGCAAGCGTTATTCCTCCACCACTGCGAAATACCCACTGCCGGCACCCGCTATCACTTTTTCTGTGCTTGATAAGCTGTGTGGTTTTAGAGTGAATATGGTGGAAAGCCGTGCGATCGAAGGCCTCTTTTTACTGGAGAAGAGAAGAAGAAAAAAGAGAAGGAAAATATCAATTATAGAAGTATTAACACTTGCTCATTCGGATGGCCACCGTAGTGAGCTCTAATAGTGGACAGTAGTGCGGGTACTAGCGCAGTGAGGGGCATGCAGCGAGAAGGGGTATCAGTATGATATAGTATGTACGGTTTGTGCATTTATTCTTGCATAAATTTGCGGAATTGCATGTCGTGATGTTTACCGGTAGTCTCAGGAGAAGAGGCACCGTTGTCGAGATTTGAGAGAGGGAGCGCCGGGGATTTTGATTATTTCTATTTTTATATCTGATCATCTTCACGTATACTTGGTATCATATGACAGTCTAGAGCATTGGAGGGACATTGGAGATTTCGTTGTCATTCAAAGTCCGAGAAGCGAGTGATAATGTATGAAGTCAGAGTAGGTGCTAGTGTGTGGTTTGGCGAGAGAATGTGTAGCCTGCGAGGACGAGGAGAGTTCTTGTGTTACCGGTAGTGTGGGTTATGGGCGAAGGGCTCTTTTTGCAACGGGGGGGTTCGAGTATGGTGCATTGCGCTTAAAGTGTGCACCGTGCTGTGATAGGTGCAACGCGAAACGTTCGACCCCCGTTGACTATGCAACCAGTGTTATACCCTGAATCCTGTATCTTGAGAAAAATATAAACTTTTATCAACAATCTCATATCATTAATGGTATATTAATTTCAATACATATCAGGTGATATTAATGCTGAGATTTCTGCATTTGAGTAAGAATGAGGGTACAAAGCTGGTATTGCTGGAGAGTTTCGGTACATTTTTTCTTGATAGTTCACAACAAAAAAGAGCTATATCATATGATAGAATTATGATTGATACATATGGTGCATAACATACTATTAATTGTATATAAATATTGTCAATAAAAGTTAATCCTTTTCTAAAGATACTCGTACAAGATTTAGGATAGTGCTGGTTGTATAGGGGGTTGAGCGTTACATGTTACACCTAGTAGAGTGCGCGCTTCAAGTGCAATGCACCATGCTGTGGCTTGGGTTCTACTGCCCCACGCGGCGTTAGGTCTGATAGATTTTGTGTTGTTTAGGTTAAGGAAGGTTATCGAGAGAAGGAGGGAGTATTAAATGGATTCATTTGAACAAAAGAGATAAAAATTGGGAACTAGCAGCCGCAATTCGGGCCTTTGCCACCAAGTGAGAACTGCCTTATCCCGGAAGATACAGTCTCTACGGTCTCGCTGCCCTATAGTGTGTCTGGTGGGCTTGCTGTGCTGCGGCCACAGGCTTAGTGCTTGGCCCCTTCAAATTCATGAGCAAATCATTTAGGAAATCCGGCCAGTCCAACATCAAGCTATGGAATATCTCCGACGGGCGTAGCAACTCCAACTTCCAAGAAGCGTATTGCGTCAGAAATTTCAGGATCGGATCTGAGGTGGGAAGGTTGTCATATGCGTAGTCTATCAGCTCGACAAGGCCGACCACGTCTTCATTTCTATTTGGGTTGAGGCGGTTGATCTCGCTGTGAAATTTCGATTCTGCGAGTCGCATTAGGATGCGTATGTTGAACTTATCCGAGAATACGTAGACCTGAAGGTGTTTGTGAAGATCCGACCACGGATCGTTTCTCGGCTCCGTGCAGCTTTTCGTGTTGGCGGGAGGGGGGGAGAGAGCGTATTCTCTGGTGTAGGCCCATTCGGCAAAATGTGCTATCGTCTCTTCTTCCTCGTCCGGTAAACAGATTATGCCCTCGATACCCTCTCTCATGTCGTTGTTGACGTGTTTGTTGAGCTCCCGCGATACGCTTGCGAGGAGTTTTTTATGAATCTCCATTCTTTTCTTGTGTGGCCCGACGTACAAGGTGACGGTTCTGCTAAACAGAAAGCTGATAGACAATGGTTAGTCATGCTCAGGTAGCGTAATTTGGAAAAAACGAGAGGCGTTAGTCTAACTCTTTGTATTTTGGTGAGTTTTTAGTTGTGCGGATATTAGGAACGGGTTTTGGGTAAAGGGAAGGAGGCATGATGAGGGGATCGGGACGGTATGACAGCCAGATATCAGTTAGGGCGAGCTATGGTGGTGGGAGTGATACTAGCGCTGACGAAGGAGGGTGTAGGTTGATGGTGAGATGGGGTGTGTGAACCGTCCTATCCCAGGGGCGGATGAAACATGCACATTCTCCTCCTTTCGTCTAATTCTATCATACTCGAGTACCCCTAAACCGCTGAGACATTCAGCCCCGTTTAAAATGTTGAACACTAGCCTATTTCGGTAACCATGATAGGAAAAACTTCATGATCCTGAAGTAGTGTACTACCCGTTTTCAAAAGTATCCGGATGCCTTGGCGCCAAGATCTCAGGGGAATCCCAGCCAAGGTTTCCTGTTTCCACCACCGTTCAACCTGAAGTTTCTCACGTCCTACCACATCACTCCTATTTGGTATACCCGTACGACATTGCCAGTGAGAGATTTTCCAGGATGGTATGTGCTGTTATTAAGAGGGGTAAGGAGGTATTCCAAATTCTGGATTTTAAATCACGGGAGTCGGGGCTAATCAGTATAATAAAATAGGAAAGGAAATAATACCCTGGCGCCGGGCTGCCATTGTTACCTTAAGGTGTCTTGACATTCTGTTGACCTTTAAGAGGATCAAAGAAGTTACTGGTGTTTCAAGGTCTACAGCTTGTGATATCTGGAGACATGCATTAGAAAATGCAAGAACTGCTCGACTTGCGATCGCTACATCATTACCAATTGAAAGCCCGGTACCCACCAGTATCTCCAATTCTCGAAGCACCACTGTGCCCGACAAAGAGTTTACCTTAATGGAATTGATTAAGGCTTCAGTTTTGGATACTGCTCCTCGTAGTGGGCGTCCACTTTGCTTGTCTGAAAATGATAAGAATGAACTGGTTAAGTTTGTTAAGAGGGACTTTACGATGTGGAGGATGACCCTGTGTGATATTCGGTGAGAGGCCGGTCTATCACATGTTAGTAATACAACTGTTTATCGTGCATTGCAGGAGAAGGGAATTGGTACATACCATGAGGTGTTTAAATTTATCTTAAATGAGAAAAATCAAAAGAAACGATTGGTAAGTAATTAACTCTCCTAAAAGATATCCTCAGGCACTTAGGTTGAAGCTGGATACTTAAGGTGGCAATTTCCATACAAAGTGTCTGGCTTCAAGTAAGCTGTGATAATAATGAGAAAAATACAATTTGTACTAACAATATGAAGAGAATACTGCGAGCTACGAGCTACATGGCTACCAGCAGTTGAGTGGTCAAATTATGCATTTACGGATGAGATGTCAATAGAGATTGGTGGTCTCTATAGACCATGTTTCGTTTGGAGGAATAAGAGTGAGCGGTGGGAGGATGACTGTATTGGAGCGATGAAGAAGCAAGGAGCTTCAATTATGTGTTGGGGAATAATATCATATAGATGGAAAGGTCCATTTTGGATATGGGAGAGTGAGAGTGAAGAGGAAAGAGCAAGTGCGGCAAGTGCTATCCTTAGATACAATGAAAATTGTGTGGAAGAAGAGTCTCGCCTGAATGCAGCCTGGTGTGCATCAGAGGAATGACAGGATTTGCGAAGAAGAGAATTGTCTGATGCTCATGAAGCCCGAATTCTTGCTTCTCTTACTGGTGTTAAAGCAAAAACAACTCAGTAATGGAGAGACAAGAAGTATAAGATCAAGAAGCTGGAGAGAGGGGATTCAAAGGGAGTAGACTTATGGCGATATGTGACTTACCTTGCCCGTCCTCTGTTATGGCCAACATGTCATACCCGAAAATTAGTTTACTCAGACTTTCTGCTAATAGAAGACAATGTACCAGCACATGATTCGGACTTTACCAACTACAAAAGAGAAAAGGAAGGGATTAATAAGGTGGACTGGCCACCTAATTCCCCTGATCTGAACCCAATTGAGCACTTGTGAAATATAATGAAGTCCAGGATTCAAACCCGGCGAGGTGTTGAAAGAGTGACTTCAGTACGGGAGATGAAATTAGTTTTGAAGCAGGAATGGGAAAAAATCACAATCGAAGAAATTAATAGGAAAGTATCTAAACTACCTAATATTCTATCTCAATGTATTGACCAGAAAGGGGGGAATAAATTCCATGGATAGTTAATAGTTTCAATATCATCCTCACCATATTCTCATAATTCCTGATACCAGCAAAGTATCTTGGTGCCAAGGCATCTGGATACTTTTGAAAACGGGTAGTAGTGCTCGGAATACCGCAGAATCCATAGCTCAGTATGGTTGTAACAAAGATGACCAAGTCTGTGTAGATTAACTCCTGGTTAGTTAAAAAGGCTAGTGTTCAACATTTTAAAGGCGGCTGAATGTCTGAGTAGTTTAGAGGATACTGAATTAACTTATCAAGTTCTTCAATCTAATCATCTAATCTGATGCTACATCTAATCTGATTGAGAAATTTTAAGGAATTTCGACAGGAATGGAAAAAAAAGAAGTGAAGGAACAGAGATCAGTAGAGGATATTTTAAATTCTAATTTAATTTAATTTAATTTAATTTATTGTGTTAAAGCCTACTTATTATATTAGATAATCTACTGTCTTGAACAATTTTTTTATTTTTAGATTTTGGCTATTCAGGGCAATAGGGTATTACTGTAATTTCAATAGTGTATTTATGCTCTGTTTGTTTTCAATAATTGTATCTATGATATAACTAAGAGCTTTTCAAGAAATTGCGAATAGGCAATTTCAAAATATATGTATTATCCTATAGGGTTATAGGAAGTTGTAGAGTAAAAAAATATTATATCACAATGTCATGTTAGTTATATTTTTATAGTCTAACCAAGCAAGTTCTATGATGGGTTATTTATTTTTGTTTTCTACCTTCTATTATCATAAAAGTTCTCTATCCTGTTTCTTAATAGGTGACTATAAAAGTAAAAATTTTAATATAATAGGACTTTGACTAATAAAGTAACTTATGAAATCATTTGATCTGAACCTTGAATATTCTGATATTTTTAATTTTTATTTCTATATTCTAGTACCTCTCTTCTAGAAAGAATTATTAGTAATTATGGCTCATGTACTTCCAAACATATATGAGGCTGAAAAAGTATTTTTATTTTTATTATTAAATTTTTTATTATTTTTATTATTTTTATTATTTTTATTATTTTTATTATTTTTATTATTATTGATTTCATTTGATTTATGGTCCCGGCCATCTATAACGTTCCCCAAGTCGATTGCAACGGGGACGCAAGCTTGGCATGCAACGGTAGGTTAATGGAGTACTATTATGTGGTTGTAGGGTTCATACCTTACCTTTCACAGTGCGAGTCTAACCTCTACCCGGGACGGCCGGCCGGGCCCTAGAGGTGTCTCGCCTGCAAATGGCCCTGCAGATGACTGCTGGAAGATGCCATTTGTATGATATTAAGACTCCCGGGCCGGGCGTCAACCCATCGGGCTGCAGTCTTTATCAAAGACGGACGCCATGACCTCCCGTCCTTACCCACCCTGCCCGCGACGCCCGGGACCACGAGCCCGCCAGGGCCCTGTAGGGCGCCCGAGACGGTTGGGAACACTGTATATATGGTAACAAGGCATCAGGTTTTGTGGATTTGGGTGTGAAATGTCTACTCGAGGGACGCCTTGTATGTGGAAGATACATTACAACCCGCTTAGTTTACTACCGCATTGCCATGGATGGAAATTTGGTAATACAGGGGAATGCCAAATCTGCTACCCCCGATGGCTTAGAGGCGCGCTGGATACTCTCCGGAACGTTTAGAGCGGACCAAACTAATCGAAGCTGCAAAGAGAAGCGCAGGTCATGTTGCGTGCTTTCTGTTCCTCTGGCGTGCATGGAGTTTCGCCATACCTACTAGTCGGCCAATGTACCTCTGAGGAGGGTGGGCCGTTCTGGGTATATGGGGTGCGAAAGTGTGGAAAAGTTCATTCTGGATGGTGGAGGAAACGTCAGAGAGCCAACTGGGATATATTGTCTTATTCACTTTTACTTTGTGAAGGGTTTCAAGGAGGAATTTTATTCCATGGGGTTTTTGCTGATTGGGTGGTTCATGTAACGTCACTCACATACCTGGTGTTGATACATGGTGATGCCCTTCTGCCATCAATTGGTTGGGATAGTCAGGCGTTGAATATTTAAACGCCCCTCGGGCTCTTTATGTTATTGAAGCTTCCTGTTTCCCCCACTTTTTTTTTTTTCGGCCTTAGTAACTGAGGAATGGGGGAAGCGAGGGGGTAACCTGGCCTTCCTGGATGGAGGTTGCTGACTGGATCCAGGCTACCTTGAGACTTCTTGGCCCACCAAACACCACCTTACAATTTTTTGCTAAGGGCGTTGTGTGGTGTGAAGCTTTAGTTGGGAGGTATGGTCCTTGGAGGCACTGTATGGCATGACTTTTAGATTTTCATCTGGGGGTCCCAGAAGGTAGAGCTGATGGGAATATATAAAGACAGGTATCAAATATGGGCTAGTTTTATGACTCGTTGTTGGCTTGAGATATAAAATTTGTGGAGATGTCGTCAATCCTTGCGTTTGTGAATTATAGGCTATCACTGCGAGAAATTTGTGTCACGAGTACTGCAGTTTAGCCTCCACTGCTCCATACGATGTCAGACCTCATAGATTTTGTAATGTTGCGCAGGTTATGGAAGGCTATAGAGGGAAAGAGGGAATCAAACGTCATCCGTAGCTCCTGGGAAGGGCCCTAGTAGGGCCGGGAAAGTTGTGGGGCAATGAGCCCTTGCCGGTTAGTCCGCACGGGGTATCATAGCTTGTTCCCTCTGCCGTGTATTGGGTGATTTGGGATTCCATAGCTATAAGTTTAGTGCTTAATCCTTTTTTTGCCTTTATTCTTTGGTAGATAATATTTTCAAACGACTCCTTGGGATTGCGGAAGCCTTCGGACGATGGTCTGGTAGCAGGCAAGCTTAGGGGTCGTGTGGGGGGGAAACTGTGCAAGCGAATATTGGTGGCTTTTTGTGCGGTGCTTTTTTTGGGGGGGCGGGGAGGGGGTCTTGAAATGAAATTGCGGAGAAGAGGGGCTGTTATCAAGATTTGAGAGGGGCGGGATTTTATGTCATGTTATTTGATCGCCTTCATGTATACCTGGTATGTAGTCTACGGAATTGGAGGGCATTGGAGGTTGTTTTATTTCAAAGTCCGATAAGCGAGTTATAATGTATGAAGACAGAGTAGGTGTGTGGTTTGGCAAGGGAATGTGTATCCTGCTAGGACGAGGTTGGCTCTTGTGTTGGTATGAGTTATGAGCGAAGGGTTCTTGCTGCAATGCGGATGTTCAAGTACTGTAGCTTGGGCTCTACTGCCCCATACGATGTTAAGCCTGATAGATTTTGTGTTCTTGCTCAGGTTACAGAAAGCCACCAAGAGAGAAAGAGAGAGTATCAAATGTATTCATTTGAACAAAAGAGATAAAAATTGTGAGCTCACAACCACCGTTCGGACCTTTGCCGCTAAGGGAGAACTGCCTTATCTCGGGATATACTATCCGAAGAGTCTCGCTGTCTCACCGCGTGTCTGGTGAAATTGCGGTGCTGCGGCCGTAGGCTTGGTGCTTGGCCCCTGCAAATTCATGAGCAAAGCCTTCAGGAATTCCGGCCGCTGCAACATCAATCCATGGAATCTCTCCGACGGGCGTAGCAACTCCAACTTCCAGGAAGCGTATTGCGTCAGAAATTTCAGGATTGGATCTGAGTTGGGAATGTTTTTATATGCGTGGTCTATCAGCTTGACAAGGCCGACCACATCTTTCCCCCCATTTGGATGGAGGGGGCTAATCTCGCTGTGAAATTTCGATTCTGCGAGCCGCTTTAGGATGGGTATGTTGAATTTATCTGAGAATACGTAGATCTGAAGGTGTTTGTAAAGATTCGACCATGGATCCTGTCCCGGCTCCGTGTAGCTATTCGTGTTGGCGGGAGGGGGGTAGAGGGCGTATTCTCCGGTGTATGCCCATTCGGTGAAATGCGTTATCGTCTCTCCTTCCTCTTCCGGTAAACCTATAGTGTTCTCGGTGCCCTCTCTCATGTTGTTGTAGACGTGCTTGGTGAGCTCTGGAGATAAGCTTGTGAGGAGTTTTTTATGAATCTCCATTCTTTCCCTGTATATCCCGACGAGCAATGTGACGGTTCCGCCAAACAGGAAGCTGACAGACAAAGGTTAGTCATGGGGCTCAGATAGCGCAATTTAGGAAAAATGGGGAGAGTTAGTCTAACTCTTTGTAATTTGGTGAGTGTTTGGTCGTGGGGCTATTGGGAACGGGTTTTACGTAAAAGGGATGAGCCATGATGAGCGGATTAGGATGGTATGACGGCCAAATCAGTTAGGGCGAGCTATGGTGGTGAGAGTGATACGAGCGCTGGCAAAGGGGGGTGTAGGTTGATAGTGAGTTGGGGTATTGGAACATTCCTATCCCAATGGCTGATGAAGCATGCACATTCCCCGCCTTTCGTCTAATCGTACAGTAACTCAATACTGTGGCTAGGTGACTTTTCTATGGATGTTACTGTGGGGCAAAGTCACTGCGCCATGCCTCACATCTGGATCAAAGATACGGGGAGTCTGCACGTCTCATTCGTCCTTGAAATAGGTGTGTTGGTGTCGCAATTTAGCTACAAAAGCCCATCCAAATATGGTAAATTTTTTTCTGCCATCTGCACGGCGACAAGTCCTTTCGGATAAGTTGCTTGAGTGACTTATGATGCAGTAAAAAAACAGTCGCATCTAAAAACATAAAAGATTAAACCACTCACACTTTTCTGTGGCAGCATGTTTGGCAGGGGGTGTAAAGAATCATTTTTGAATGGAGAAGAATTTAAGCTAGTGGTTTCAAGCTAAGACATACCGTAGAATCCAGAATAATTGAGCCATGTGCTTGGTAGCCAAGAATCTCCTTCTCTGGAGAGGGCCCTGTGATTAATTTAGTACATATCCATTAACAATTGGAGGTCCTATAGGTTGTGAGGTTCTATCACCTGTCTCATTATCATCGATTAACTAATTGCCTCGGTAGAGCCTCACAAGAATCTCCCAATCTTTGGCAGGCTGTGATTTGATTGGGAAGAGTTAGGGGAGTCCGTAGACGGTGAGAGGGTAGTCTTTAAATGTACGGGAAATGCCTTAGATAGTTTTTAGAGAGTTTTCTGCCCGGGTTTGGGCCCGGAGCACGGTTGAGGGTCCTTCGAAATGCTGAATTTAGGTGTAAATGTCCCCAGTTACTCAGTCTTTCTCACCCACTCTACGATACATAACTAGTGTTGGTTGGTGACTGTGGAACTTGAATCTAAGGTAAAATTTAATATGGTAAGAGAGTGAGAGAGCTTGAAAAAACAACAATATAGGATACAGTTTTACTTAACTACGCAAAGGGCATTATCCAAGGAAACTCCCCAACTTTGGTAGGGTGCGTCTCCCTGTCATGAAATATTATACTTTATTCATCTTCTCTAATCAGCATAAGAATCGTTTAATTGATTATATAATTATGATAGTACTCAGTGGCAAATATCAGATATAAGGAAGCGGAGAAGAAGGCAAGCCTGAGCTCTCAGAAACGGTGGAAACCCGGGCCAGGAAACTTGCACCATAGCTCGGTCTGACTAGGACTTGCTGTTTCGAGGGATTTCCTCCCTCGTGTGGGGTAAGTACGCCAGTTGCTATTATTTAGAGTGCGTTATTAAACATATAATTAGCTGAACTCAAAGTTTCTGAAAGTTTGATGATACAAATGGTTGGCTGGAAGAGAGGAAGGTCCATTCATGGGGTGTTTAGATTTCTATACTAGGAGATAATCGTTGACGGCATCATCGCTTCGAAGGAGAAATGAAAAATGTCTCCAGTTATCTGTGGATTCGGTTACACTTGTTTGGGCTCTAGTAGATTGTGCGGTTATGATCTTATGATACTTACCCTGACTGTAATGGGTTTGTGTCACTGCTAACGGCACAGGGTAGGATATTGCGATAAATGATACATTTCTGGATAACCGGTATTGGATATTCGTAATTTTGTTGACTTTCAGGCTGCTACAGCAATTGCTCGGTGATGTTACACGCATGATACATTCTGGGATTGTCGTTGTGTGAATCTAAGCGGAGGGTGGATTGCTGGGTGGTGAGAAAGTACCTGCACTGGGAGATGTAGTAACCAGCTATCACCCGTTACATTGTTTAGTTTGGTATTGAGATATGAGAGGTGAATGTATACAGTATTGAGTATAGTATATGGAATGAGAATGGGTAGGTACAAGGGGAGAAGTAGCGGGAAGAAGAACTAGCCGTGAAGGACTTAATGCTAGGTGGCTGATCCTAACGGAGTGATATCCGGCAAGCAGCAATGGCACAACAAGGGGAGCTTGAAACAATGGACAGCAAAGTCAACTATGACTACGGTTTCCGGGTCACACTTTCTCAACCACCCTATACTAATACCTTACAGATATCGAGAAGGAAGAGGACGCTTGCACACAGAGCCCTTGAGGGGGGCTATGGGGTAATTTACCTTCAATATTAGAGTGTGTGTATGGTAGCAGGTCATCTGGATTTGTGGATTCCAATGTAAAGTGCCTACACGGAGAGCCGCCTTGGATAGGGAAGATACAGTACAACCTGATTCATTTTACTATCGCATTGCGGGGGATGGCGGCTTGGTGGGTATAGTGGAATGTCAGCTCTGTTTTTCCTGATGGCTTAGGAGTGCACTGCATACTCCTGGGGAGGTTTCGAGACTCAAGCAAATCAAACTAAGGGAAACTGCTTCAAAGATCATAGTCTATTCTAGGTATATAGGGTGCGAAAGTGTAGAAAGGTTCATACCGGGCGGCGGAGGAAATATTAGAGAGGCAACTGGGATATATCGTCTTATTCACTTTTACTTTATCAACGGTTTCAAGGAGGAATTTTATTCCATGGGGTTTTGGCTGATTGGGTGGTTCATGTAGCTTCACTCACATACCTGGTGCTGATACATGGTGATGCCTTCCTGCCATCAATTGGATGGGATAGTCAGGGGTTGGATATTTAAACCCCCCTCGGGCTCTTTATATTATTGAAGCTTCCTGTTTCCCCCACTTTTTCCTTTTTCGGCCTTAGTAACTGAGGGATTGGGGAAGCGAGGGGGGAACCCGGGGCTTCCTGGATGGAGGTTACTGACTAGATACAGGCTGCCTTGAAACTTCTTGGCCCGCCAAACACCATCTTACAGTTTTCTGCTAAGGGTATTGTGTATAGTGTGAAGCTTTAAGTTGGAAAGTATAGTTATTGGAGGCACTGTACGGCATGACTTGTAGATTTATATCCGGGGGTCTTGGAAGGTAGAGCGGAGTGGGAATCTATAGAGACAGGTATTTAATATGGGCTAGTTTTATGGCTTGTTGGCTTGAGATATACGATTTGTGGAGACGTCGTCGATCCTTGAGTTTGTGTGAATTACAGGCTATCACTACGAGAAAGATGTGTCACGAGTACTGTAGTTTAGCCTCTACTTCTCCATACGATGTCAAACCTGATAGATTTTGTAATCTTGCGCCTTAGTCTACACGGGATAGCTTGTTCACTCTGCCGTGTATCGGGTGATTTGGGATTCCATAGCCATAGGTTTAGTGCTTAATCCTTTTTTTGCCTTGACTCTTTGGCAGATAATATATTCAAACGAGTCCTTGGGATCGCAGAAATCTTTGGACGATGGTCTGGTAGTAGACAAGCTTAGGGGTCGTGTAGGGGGAGAAACTGTGCAACCGAATATTAGTGGCTTTTTGTGCGGTGATTTTTTCGGGGGCAGGGGGGAGGGGTGGGTCTTAAAATGAAATTGCGGAGAAGAGGGGCAGTTATCAAGATTTGAGAGGGGGGCAGGGGAGTTTTATGTCATATTATTCGGTCACCTTCATGTATACTCGGTATGGTAGTCTACGGCATTGGAGGGGCATTGGAGGCTGTTTTATTTTGTTGGAAGGTTGCAGTCGATTTTGTGGAGGTTTTACGAAACGAGAGCGAGTGAATACCGAAGGAGAGAATGGTATTGGTCTTGTGTACAGGGAGTGGAGTCAAGAGAAAGAAAAGAAGGAGGTGTAATGGTTATGCAGAGTGGAGCGAAACGGCAAGAAAGAAGCCAAAGAGAATTAATCATGTTGGTTGTTCCGGATGAGAAAAAAAAACAAAACGGAGGAAAAGAAAGCAAAGATGAGGTAGCAACACAGAACCAAGACATGAGAAATTAGTAAGCACTTATGTAAACCCCTGTGTGCTTGTAGCTCCCACACACAAACATTCTCTTATTTTCAACAAATTTCAGAGTCCGAGAAACGAGTGATAATGTATGAAGACAGAGTAAGTGTGCGGTTTGGCAAGAGAACGTGCTGGTGTGGGTTATAGGTGAAGGGCTCTTGCTGCAAAGCAGATGTTCGGGCACCGTATCTTGGGCCCTACTGCCCCAGATGATGTTAAGCTTGATAGATTTTGTGTTCTTGTTCAAGTTACGGAAAGTTATTGAGAGAGAAAGAGAGAGTATTAAATGTATTCATTTGAACAAAGGAGATGAAAATTGGGAACTAGCAGCAACAGTTCCGTCCTTTGCCACCAAGCTAGAAAAGAGTTATCACGGAAGATTCAGTCACTACGGTCTCTGACCTGTAGTCTGTCTGGTGGGTTTGCCTTGCCGCGGCCTTAGGCTTAGTGCTCGGCCCCTTCAAATTCATGAGCAAATCCTTCAAGAACTCCGGCCGCTGCAACATCAATCTATGGAACACCTGCGACGGGCGTAGCAACTCCAACTTCCAAGAAGCGTATTGCGTTAGAAATTTTAGGATCGGATCTGGGCTGGGAAGGTTGTTATATGCGTAGTCTATCAGCTTGACAAGGCCGACCACGTCTTCATTTCCATTTGGGCGGAGGGGTTTGATCTCGCTGTGAAATTTCGATTCTGCGAGTCGCATTAGGACGGGTATGTTGAATTTATCCGAGAATACGTAGATCTGAAGGTGTTTGTGAAGATTCGACCATGGATGCTGTCTCGGCCCCGTGTAGCTGTTCGTGTTGGCGGGAGGGGGGGAGAGAGTATATTCTCCGGTGTATGCCCATTCGGTAAAATGTGCTATCGTCTCTTCTTCCTCGTCCGGTAAACAGATTATGCCCTCGATACCCTCTCTCATGTTGTTGTTGACGTGTTTGTTGAGCTCTCGGGATACGCTTGCGAGGAGTTTTTTATGAATCTCCATTCTTTTCCCATATGGCCCCACGCACAATGTGACGGTTCCGCCAAACAGAAAGCTAATAGACGAAGGTTAGTCATGGGCTCAGATAGCGCAATTTAGAAAAAGTGGGGAGCATTAGTCTAACTCTTTGTAATTCGGTGAGTCCCTGGCCACGCGGGTATTAGGAACGGGTCTCGGGTAAAGGGAAGGAGCCATGATGAGGGTATCGGGACGGTATGAGGCCGGATATCAGTTAGGGAGAGCTATGGTGGTGAGAGTCATACGAGCGATGACAAAGGAGGGTGTGGGTTGATGGTGAGATGGGGGTGGGAACAGTCCTATCCTAAGGGCTGATGAAACATGCACGTTCTCCTCCATTCGTTTAATTAGGGTAACCTATGTATTACAAAGCAGTCCTAAAAACAGCCGGGGCAGTTGGAACGAAAAAAGGTTAAAGAGGGTAAGGGCAAAAGCCCGAAAAATGATAGTCAATAATATTGAGGGAGCAAAATATTCTCTAGGACTAGGGCAAGATAAGGTAGAATTTAAGAAAACAAAGAATAATTGTATAATTGGAAGATTCCCTCTCTGATAATCATGAGACTGTGCAGTAATTTACATACGGGTGGCTATCATACTTGTCATATAACACGATAGCTCAATACTGTGGCTAGGCAACTTTTCTGTGGGTGCTTCATGGGTTCTGTGGGGCAAAGTCACTGCGCCATGCCTCACATCTGGATCAACGATATGGGGAATCTGCGCATCTCATCGGTCCTTGAGATAGGTGTGTTGAGGTCTCAGTTTAGCTACAAAAGCGCATCCAAATATGGCAAACTTTTTTTGCTGCCATCCGCAAGGCGACAAGTTCTTTCGGGTAAGTTACTTGACTGGCTTACAGTAAACAACCAATTGCATCTAAAAACCTAAAATATTGAGCCACTCACTGTTCTGTAGTAGCCTGTTTGGCGGGGGGTGTAAAGAATCATTTTGGGACTGGGAAGAATTTAAGTTTGTAGTTTTAAAAGCCACGACATGCCGTAGAATCCCCAACAATTGAGCCTTGTGCCAGGTAGTCCAGAATCTCCTTCTCTGGAGAGGGACCCGTGATTGGTTTAAAGCATACCCGTTAGCGGTTGGAAGTCCTATAGGTTTGTAAAGTACTACTATAACCTGGGCGCTCTCATTCTCGTCAATTCACTAATTGCCTCGATGCGCCCCACGGGAATGTCCCGATCTTTGGCAGGTTATGATATGATTGGGAAGAGTTAAGGGAGTCCATGGACGGTGGGAGGGTGGTCTTTACATCTTTGGGAAACGCCTTGGATAGCTTTTAGAGAGTTAGAGCTGGTTACGGGGCCTCCGGGGCCCCGAGAACTGCGGGCACCCGCCCCCGTTCCCCACCCCGCCAACCCCCCCGGATGTGGCCCCGATATTGCTCCCAGCCAATTATATAGCTGGGAGCGTGGGCAGGGTTCCCCGATGACTCCTGTACGGGGAGCGGGGCGGGGAAACGGGAGCGGGAACGCACCCCGTACCCGCCCCGAAACCAAACGAACCCTATGTGGGGTAGCTACACCAGTTGCTATAATTTAGGGTTATGAAACATATAATTAGATAAACTCAAATTTTCTGAAAATTGGCTGATACAGATGGTTGACAGAAGAGAGGAGTATCCGTTCATGGGGTGTTTAGATGGGTATTCTAGGAGATAATAGATGGCGGCATCATCGCCTTGAACGAGAAAAGAAAAAAACATCTTCAATTATCCGGTAAATTCGGTGATCATTATTCAGGCTCTAGCGAATTGAGCCGTTATGATCTTATGATACTTGCCCTGACTGCGATGGGTATGTGTCACTGTGAACGGCACAGGGCAGGACATTGCAATAAACGATACATTTCTGGATAGAGGGTGTCGGCTATTCGTGATTTGTGATGACCTTCAGGCTGCTGTAGAAATTGCCCGGTGATGTTACATGATACATTCCGGGATTGCAGTTGTGTGAATCTAACCGGACAGTGAATCGCGGGGCAGTGAGTAAGTACCTGCACTGGAGTATGTAGTCATCGGCTATCGCCCGTTATGTTGTTTACTTTGGTGGTGTGATATGAGAGGTGCATGTATATAGTATCGAGTATAGTATATGGAATGGGAATGGGTAGGTACAAAGGGAGAAGTAAGTCACGGGAAGAACTACCCGTGAAAGGCTGAATACCGGGTGGCTAATCCCAACGGAGCAATATCTGGCGAGCGGCAACGGTACAACAAGGGGAACTTGGAACAATGGACATCAAAGCCAACCGAAAAAACGGTTTTTGAGTCACACTTTCCTAATCATCCCATACTAATACCTTATAGGTAATGAGGAGGAAGAGGCCACTCGCACACATAACCCTTGAGAAGAGTTATCAGATAATTTGCCTTCATTATTATAGTGTATGTATGGTAGCAGGTCATCTGGATTTGTGGATTCCGGTGTAAAGTGCCTACCCGGAGAGCCGCCCTGCATGGGGCAGATACATTACAACCTGGTTCATTTGCTATCCGATCGCCGGGGATGGCGGCTTGGTAGGTATAGAGGAATGTCAACTCTGTTTTGCACGTTGGCCTAGGGATGCACTGGATACTCCTGGGGAGGTTTCGGGCGGATCACACTAAGCGAAACTGCTTCAAAGATAATGGGCCGTTCTGGGTATATGGGGTGCGAAAGTGCAGAAAGGTTCACGCTGGGCGGTGGGGGAAACATTAGAGAGGTAACTGGGATATATTGTCTTATCGACTTCTGCTTCAAGAGTTTCAAGGAGGAATTTTCTTCCATGGGGCTTTGGCTGATGGAGTGGTTCATGTAACGTCACTGACATGTCTGGTGCTGATATGTGGTGATGCCTTGATACGATCCGTGGATGGGAAAGTCATGCCTTGAAAATTTAACCCCCTCACGGGCTTTTTGTATTACCGAAGTTCCGTGCGTCTTTTTTTTTTTTGGCTCTTAGTACTTTGAGGAATGGAGGAAGCGAGAGGGTAACCCGGTGTTTCCTGGGTGGACTTTGCTGACTTACCTTGAAGCTTCTTGGCCTGCCAAACACCCCCTTAAAATTTTCTGCTAAGGGCGTTGTGTGGCATGAAGCGTTAAGTTGGAGAGTATAGCTAGTGGTGACACTACACATCATGACTCGTAGATTTTTATCTGGGGGTCTTAGAAGGTAGAGCAGAGTGGGAATATATGGAGTGGTATCTAACATGGGCTAGTTTTATGGCTTGTTGTTGGCTTGTGATATACGATTGTGGAGATGTGGTCGATGCTTGCGTTAGTGTGAATTATAGGCTATCGCTGCGAGAAAGATATGTCACGAGTACTGCAGTTAAGCCTACACTGCTCCATACGATGCCGGAACTGATAGATTTTGTAATGTTGCGCAGGTTATGGAAGGTTATAGAGGGAAAGAGGGAATAAAATATCATCAGTGGCTCCTGGGCAGGGGTTCAGTAGGGCCGGGGTGGTTGCGGGGCAATGAACCCTTGCGGGTTAGTCTGCATGAGATAGCTTGTTCCCTATGTCGTGTATCGGGTGATTTGGAATCCCATCACTATAGGTTTAGTACTTAATCCTTTTTTTGCCTTGACTCTTTGGTAGATAATATATTCAAACGAGTCTTTGGGATCGCGGAAATATTCGGGCGATGGTCTGGTAGCAGGCGCGCTTAGGGGCAATGGGGGAGAAACTGTGCAAGCGAATATTTGTGGGCTTTTGCGCGGTGCTTTCATGGGGGGCAAGAGGGGGGGGGGTGGGTCTTAAAATAAAATTGCGGAGAAGAGGTGCTGTTATCAAGATTTGAGAGGGGGGGCAGAGGAGTTTTATGTCATGTTATTTGGTCACCTTCATGTATACTCGGTATGATAGTCTACAGAAGTGGAGGGGCACTGGAGGGTGATTTATTTTGTTGAAAAATTGCGGTCGATTTTGTAGAGGTTTTACGAAACGAGAGCGAGTGAATACCGAAGGAGAGAATGGTATTGGTCTTGTGTACAGGGAGTGGAGCAAAGAGAGAGAAAAGAAGGAGATGTAATGGTTATGCAGAGCGGAGCGAAACAGCAAGGAAGAAGCCAAAGAGAATTAATTGTGTTGGTTGTTGCGGATGAGAAAAGAAAACAAAACGGAACAAAAGCCAAACACAAGGTAGCAACACAGAAACCAGGACATGAGAAATTAGTAAGCACTTATGTAAATTCCTGGGTGCTTGCGGCTCCTACGCACAAACATTCAACAAATTTCAAAGTCTGAGAAACGAGTGATAATATAAGAAGCCAGATTATGTATGTGGTTTGGCAAGAGAATGTGTTGATATGAGTTATGGACGAAGGGCTCTTGCTACAATGCGGAGGTTCTGGTACTGTAGCTTGGGCTCTGCTGCCCCATAAGATGTTAAGCCTGATAGATTTTGCATCCCTGTTCAGGTTAAGGGGGGTTGTTGAGAGAAGGAGAGAGTATTAAATGTATTCATTAGAACAAAAGAGATGAAAATTGGGTACTGGGAGCCACAGTTCGGGCCTTTAGCACCAAGCTAGAACTCGCTTAGCTCAGAATATTCAGTCTCTACACTCTCTGACCTATAGAGTGTCTGCTGGGTTTGCCTTGCCGCGGGCTTAGGCTTAGTTCTCGGCCCCTTCAAATTCATGAGCAAATCTTGCAGGAACACCGGTCGCTGCAACATCAATCTTTGGAATCTCCCCGACGGGCGTAGCAACTCCAACTTCCAAGAAGCGTATTGCGTCAGAAATTTCAGGATCGGATCTGATCTGGGAAGGTTTCCATATGCATGGTATATCAGCTCGACAAGGCCGGCCACGTCTTCATTTCCATTTGGGCGGAGGGGTTTGATCTCGCTGTGAAATTTCGATTCTGCGAGTGTCTTTAGGACGGGTATGTTGAATTTGATCGAGAATACGTAGATCTGAAGGTGTTTGTGAAGATTCGACCATGGATCCTTTCTCGGCGCCCTGGAGCTGTTCATGTTGGCGGGAGGGAGAGTGAGAGCGTATTCTCCGGTGTATGCCCATTCGGTAAAATGTGCTATCGTCTCTTCTCCCTCGCACGGTAAACGGATTATGGCCTCGACACCCTCTCTCATGTTGTTGACTTGTTTTTTGAGCTCTCCGGATAGGCCTGCGAGAAGATTTTTATGAATCTCCATTCTTTTCCCATATGGCCCGACGCACAATGTGACGGTTCCGCCAAACAGAAAACTGATAGACGAAGGTTAGTCATGGGCTCAGATAGCGCAATTTGGAAAAAATGGGGAGCGTTTGTCTAACTCTTTGTAATTTGGTGAGTTTTTGGTTGTGCGGATATTAGGAACGGGGTTTGGGTTAAGGGAAGGAGCCATGATGAGGGTATCGGGACGGTATGACGGCCGGATATCGGTTAGGGCGAGCTATGGTGGTGGGAGTGATACGAGCGATGACAAAGGAGGGTGTAGGTTGATGGTGAGATGGGGTGTGGGAACAGTCCTATCCCAATGGCTCATGAAACATGCACATTCCCCTCCTTTCGTTTAATTAGGGTAACCTATGTATTACAAAGCAGTCCTAAAAACAGCCGGGGCAGTTGGAACGAAAAAAAGGTTAAAGAGGGTAAGGGAAAAAGCCCGAAAAATGATAGTCAATAATATTGAGGGAGCAAAATATTCTCTAGGACTAGGGCAAGATAAGGTAGAATTTAAGAAAACAAAGAATAATTGTATAATTGGAAGATTCCCTCTCTGATAATCATGAGACTTTGTAGTAGTTTACATACGGGTGGCTATCATACTTGTCATAATACGATAGCTCAATACTGTGGCTAGGCGACTTTTCTGTGGATGTTTCATGGGTTCTGTAGGATAAAGTCACTGGGCCGCGCCTCACATCTGGATCAAAGATGTGGGAAATCTGCGCGTCTTACCAGTCCTTGAGATAGGTGTGTTGGGGTCTCATTTAGCTATAAAAGCGCATCCAAATAGGGTAGATTCTTTTTCTGCCATCTTCACAGCGACAAGTTCTTTCGGATAAGTTACTTGAGTGGTTTACAGTAAACAGTCTCATCTAAAAAGATAAAATATTGAACCACTTGTACGGTTCTGTAGTAGCCTGTTTGGCAGGGGGTGTGGAGAATCATTTGGGGATGGGGAAGAATTTAAGTTAGTAGGTTTAATGACCAAGACATGCCGTGGAATCCCAAACAATTGAGCCTTGTGCTAGGTAGTCTAGAATCCCCTTCTCTGGAGAGTGCCCCGTGATTAGTTTAAAGCATACCCGTTAGTGGCTGGGAGTCCTATAGGCTTGCAAAGTACTACTATCACCTGGACGCTCACATTCTTGTCAGCTAGCTAATTGCCCCGACAAGCCCCACAAGAATGTCCCAATCTTTGGCAGGCTATGATATGATTGGGAAGAGTTAGGGGAATCTATCGACAGTAGGGGGGTGGTCTTTACATGCGCGGGAAACGACTTGGATAGTTTTTAGAGAATTTTCTGCTTGGGTTTGGGCTCGGAGGATGGCTGAAGGCCCTTCGAATTGCTGAACTTAGGTGTAGATAAACCCAGTTAGTAAGAGTGTTTCTCACCCACTCTACAATACATAGCTGGTATTGGTTGGCGCCTGTGGAACTAACGTTTAAAGTGAAATTTAATTGGGTAAGAAAGTGAAAAAGCTTGAAAAAAATACAACACGGGATATAGGCTGACTTAACTGTGCAAAGGACCTTATCCAAGGGAACTGCTCAACTTTGTTTAGGCTACGTCTCCCTATCATGAAATATTATGCTTTATTCATCTTCCCTGATCGGTATAAGAATTGTGTAATTGATCATATAATCACAATGGCACTCAATGGCAAATGTCAGATATATGCAAGTAGAGGAGAGGGCTAGCCTGGGTTGGTAGAAATTGTTGAAACCGGGGCTAGGAAACCTCTACCATAGCTCTACCTGACTTTCTAGAACTTGTTTCGAGGGATTTCCTTCCTCGAGTGGGGTACCTACGCCAGTTGCTATTATTTAGGATGTGTTGTGGGCATATAATTAGCTTAACTCAAAGTTCTTGAAAGTTGGCTGATACAGATTATTTGTGGGAAGAGAAGAATGTCTGTTGGTGGGCTGTTTAGCTGTCTATGCGGGAGGTAACAGCTGGTAACATTATTGCTTTGAAGGAGAAATAATAATAATCTTGAATTATCTGGGGAATTCGGTTACACTTGTTAGGGCTTTGGTGAATTATGTCGTCGTGGTCTTAATTTGTGATACCTCTGCTGACTTTGGCGGAATTGTATCACTACAAACAGCCCAAAGTTGGATATTGTGGTAGATGATGCTCAGTACATTTCCCGGTAGCCAGTATTAGAACATTCGTGATTTATGATGGCTTTCAGGGTATTGCGACAATTACCCGTGGATCCCACATGGCACGTTCTGGGATAACAATTCTGTGGATGTAGCCCGGCGGTGGATCGCAGAGCAACTTTATCGGTGGATAACTGCTTGCATCGGGAATTGTAGTCATCGGTTATCACCCGAATACTGTTTAGCCGAGTTGTTGATAAATGACTTTTATGGAGGTAATCATCCATGGTGAGGGTTTACGAAGTGGAGTAGAATCGCTCTAGTGGAGATATGAGGTTTGGCTTAGGTGGAAGTAGAGACCGTGATTGATTGTTCTAAGATGACAGAGGAAGAACTTGAAGAGAAAGTTGAAGTACAGGAAGTGGTTGTCTCATAAGAGAGATCAGAAGGGAATAAAAGACAGGAATCACAAAAGTTTTCATAGCTTACACGTCCTTCAGCGGTGCAGACATGTACCACTGAAACTTCCATGTATGAGCACATCCCGCACCAAGTGCGGCCAACAACTGCGACATTAGTGTTGTGATATGAGAGGGGCATGGGTACTGTATTGGGTATGCACATTGAGTTAGACTGTAGGCACAATAGGAGAAGTAAGTTACAGGAAGAAGAACTAGCTGTGAAGGACTTGATGCCAGGTGACTAATCCTAATGGGGTGATATCCGGCGAGCAGCAATGGCACAACAAGAGGAACTTGGAACAATGGACAGCAAAGTCAACTGAGACTATGGTTTTTCGGGTTATTCTTTCTCAACTACCTATAATAATACCTTACAGATAACGGGAAGGAAGAGGCCGCTCGCACACAGAGCCCTTGAGGGGAGTTATGGGATAATTTCTCCCTTCATTATTGTAACGTAGGTTTATGTATGGTAGTAAGTCATCTGGATTTGCGGATTCCGGTCTGAAGTGCCTACCCGGAGAGCCGCCTTGTATGGGGAAGATACATTACAATCTGACTTGTTTTACTATGTATTGCCGGAGATGGTGGCTTGGCCGGTATAGAGGAATGTCAGCTCTGTTTTTCCTGATGGCTTAGGGGTGCACTGGATACTCCTGGGGATGTTTCGAGATGATCACTATAGGCGGGGCTGCCTCGAAGATCATGGATCATTATGGGCGGTCGAGGAAACATTAGAGAGGCAATTGGGATATATTGTCTTATCGACTTTTACTTGAACAAGAGTTTCAAGGAGGAATCTTATTCCATGGGGCTTTAGCTTATTGAGTAGTTCATGTAGCGTCACTCACATACCTAGTGCCGGGGTGCTGATATTAATACGTGGCGATCCCTTGCTGCGATCCGCAGGATGGGAAAGTCGGGCCTCGAAAATTTAGCCCGCTCATGGGCTTTTTGTATTACCGAAGTTCCCCGGGTCTTTTTTTTTTTGGCTCTTAGTACTGTACCTTGAGGAATGGGGGAAGCGAGGGGGTAACCCAATGTTTCCTGTGCGGACATTGCTGACTAGATCTGGGTTATCTTGGAGCCTCTTGGCCCGCCAAACACCCCCTTACAATTTTCTGCTAAGAGCGTTGTGTGGCTGACTTGGAGATTTTTATCTGGGGGCCTTAGAAGGTAGAACAGAGTGAGGTTATATGAAGACAGATATCTAATATGGACTAGTTTTATAGCGTGTGGTTGGCTTGAGATATACGATTTGTGGAGAGGTCGTCGATTCTTGTGTTTGTGTGAATTATAGCCTATCGCTGCTAGAAAGATGTGTCACGCGCACTGCAGTTTAGTCTCCACTGCTCTTACGATGTCAGACCTGATAGATTTTGGGGTCTTGCTCAGGTTACAGAAGGTTATAGAGAGAAAGAGGTAATCAAATGTGTTCGTTATATCAAAGAGACGAAAAAAATGAGAATTCATAAGCCTAATTCGGACTTTTACAGATGTACCCGAGGCGCAGATGTGGGATTGAATCTCAGTTTAGATGTGTGTAATGGTGCATTCTGGATATTGCATGTCCGAAATCCTATCCCGTGGAATGAAGGGGTATGCAGGTTTCCGGCCTTTGGTATATGATTACTCTCTGCTGTGACCAGGCGACTTTTCTGCAAAAAAATCGCTTGGAATTTCGTGGTCCCTATGAGGCAAAACCACGAGTCCCGGGTAAGGAAGTCGGGAATCTGCATGTCGAATCGGTTCATGGGGTAAGTGTGTTGGGGCCGCAGTTAAGTCGCGAAAGTCGGACTAGGTCGTGTGGAATTTTTTGCCCGCCATCCACCCAGCAACAAGATCTTTTAGATACTTGAGCGACCCGACTGTCACGTCTGAAACAGAAAAAATTAAACCACCGGCATTATGGCAACAGTAATGTGAGAACGATTTTAGAAACAAAAGAATTGTTTTTTCTTTCAAAAGTTTCTTATCGTACTATATTTGGTGGAATCTACCAAAGAATGATGAAATTATAGGTATAGGTGGTAGTTCTGGCGGTGTTATCTTGGAATTGGGCGATGCTAAGAGTTTTCATTTAGCCCATCACAGCCACCGCGCGGGAAGCCCGCTGAATCGGAGGGGTTATAGTAAAGAGGTTGTGATGTCCTTTACAGCTGAATCGTAGAGCAAGTGTATTGGTGGATAACTGCTCTGACTGCGGTGTGGAGTCGTAGGTTATCACTCAATATCGTGTTTAGTCGAGTGCCGAGAGGCGAAAGGGGCAAGTGTAAATTTAGTAAGGCATTTATTGTATTGAGCAGGGGTGTGTTTGTACTCGAGTACTCGTACAAAGGGACCACTACGGGGAAAGGAGCTTGTCGTGAAGGACCTAACGTCAAGCGACTAATCCTAACTAATCCTAACAGCTTGCCTAATGATACCAAGCGACTAACTAAATTACGATACAAGGTGGGGGACTTGGTATAGGGGATGGCAAACCCCACAATAACTGCAGTTTTTGGATCACAATTTCTTTGCCATCCCGTATCGATACTTTGGAGATGGTGGGGAGGAAAATGCTACTCCTGCATGGAGATCTTCGAGGAAAGTTATTATATATTTGACCTTCACTCTTGTAGTGTAGGTATAATAGTAAGGCATCGAGGTTTGTGGATTCCAGTGTGGAGTGCCTGCCAAGAGAGCCACCGGGTATGGGCAAGATACACTACAGTCCGCTTCGTTTACTATCATATTGCTGGAGATGGCGATTTTGGTGGGTATCGCGGAATGTCAACTCTGTTACTCCCGATGACTTAGGGGTGCGCAGCCGAGCCCTCGGAGGGGTTCAACTGGATCAAACTAGATGAAGCTGGAAAAGAAGCGATGTTTTTTTTGTGTGCTTTCTGTCACCCTCGGCATATCTGACGTTTCGCCATACGACGTAATTCTACGCTGCCTCGAATATTGACCGTTCTGGGTCTATGGGGAGCAAAAGTGTGGAAAAGGCCGTACTGGGCGGTGAAGGAACACTAGGGAGGTCACCGGTGTGTACTTTCTGACTGATTTCTGCTTGGTTAGGATCAGGAGAGGAATTTTTATTCCACGGGGTTTTGGTTGGCTGGCGGTTCATGTATTGTCACGCGCAAACTTAAAGCTCGTATTGTTGGAATTCTCGAAGAAACGGCCGGGGGGTTTATGATAGATGTTTTGGCTTTATGGAGGGAGACACGAGGGGGTGATGGAAAGGTAGATAGAGTAGAAGTAATATATAAGGAGTGGATTCAAGAGATATGAAAGCAAGATAGTCAAAGGAATGGGGAGTCAAGTGAGCGGGTGAGCGAGAGGATTGCTGTGGTTTCTGCTTGTTTGCTTGAAGAGTAATTCCGAAGCTTGATGTAAGAGAGAAGGACAAATCCAAAGGAGAATCCTACAACACCAGACAGCCTGAGTATGTAAACATCCATGTATGCCTACACTGGTCCATAGCTCTAGTGCGTAATCATCTGGGCATATTAAACGCATAGTGAGACCTGATGATTCCATCCCGCCATCCGTAGTATGGGGTGATCAAGCTCTGTAGATTTGCCGCTCTCTCAAACACTTTCTATTATCGGAGGTTCCTGCCAGCTATTTGTTTATTTGGCTTGCGGGAACTTGGGGAAATAGGAGGAGCGAGTGGGTAATCACGGGATTTCCTGGGTGAAAATCAATGACCAAATCTGGGTGGCTATGAAACTTCCCGGCGCGCCAAATACCCCTTTACAGTTTTCTGCTAAGGGCATTTTATGTAGTGCAAAGCCTCTTAAGTTTTGGGGCCTAGTATTTATAGCATGGTTTCTGGATTTTTATTTTGGAGGTTTAGAGCGAGCGGGGATGTATGGCGCAGAGTATAAGATATGAGCTGGTTTGTTGGCATGTCGCTGGCTGGAGATATTTAATTTGTGGAGACAAGGTTGGACCTTGAGCTTGTGTGGACTAGGGCGAAGGGGTGCCTCAAGAAGAAAGATATACAAGTACTGTATCATAGTCTAGTCTCTAAAGCTCTATAGGATATCGAGCCTGATAGTTTTTTTTGTTTTTCAGGTTATGGAAGGTCATGGGAAGAAGGGAGTATTAAATGTATACATTGCATCAAGGAGACGAAAAACAAGAACTTATAGCCACAATTCGGACCTTCGCCACCAAGGGAGAACTAGTCTGTTGCATTTCAAATTTATTCGGGGCGCGAACGTCATAATATTAGAATTGTGACGGCCACGAGCCGAAGAGAGGGGGGGGGGGCTGAGGCTTCGGCGGCTGGCCCGTACCGAAAATGTTCGAATTGTTTTTCTTCTTCGGGCGCTTTTGGGGTTCCGGGGCGATGGGCTTAGTGCTCGATCCTTTCAAGGTGGCAAGCAATTCCGTGAGAAACTCTGGCTGTGCCATAATCAATTCCCTGAATCCGGGTGTCTCCCGTAGCAACTCAAACTTCCATGAAGCATATTGCGTCAGGAATTTCAGAACCGGATCCGAGCTGCGAAGGTTATTATGTGCATAACTTATCGCTAGGATAAGGCCTGCGCCATCTTCCTTGCTCTTGGGCTCGAGAGTAATTATCTGGGTGTAAAATTTCAATTCCGCCAACTGTTTTAAGACGGGTATGTTGAATTTATCTGAGAATGCGCAGAGCTGAAGGTGCTTATGAAGGCTCGGCCATTGATGCTGTGCTATACCGAACAGCGCACTGTCCCAGGCGGTATAGTCTCCAGTGTATGCCCATTTGGTAAAAAGAGCGATAGCCTCTTCCCCCTCATCCGGTAAATGTATTACACCCTCGATGCCCTCTTTCATGTCGTTGTTGACGTGCTTGTCGAGCTCGGGGGATATGCTTGTGAGGAGTTTTTTATGAATTTCCATTCTCTTTTTGTCTCGCCCAATGCACAGTGTGATGGTTCCGTCAAACAGGAAGCTATTGAGCAAAGGTTAATTATGGGGCTCAAACTTCATAGCTTGGAGAGGTAGGTAGTGTTGGCCTAACTCTTTGTACTCTGGGGAGTGTCTGAACGTGGGATTACCAAACATGTTGGCGAGAGGGTGGAAAGCTGTAAGGGAGGATTTGGTGGCAGTCGAATGTTTGGTGAATGTGCAATATGAGCACCAGGCAAGAAGGGTGTGGGTTGATGGCAGTATATGATGGCAACACTTGGAAGGGAAGACTATCGCGCGCAGGGAAAACCGATAGGAAGACACACCGCTAGGAGGTGACCGCAGAGTCAGCGTCGTAAGAGCACTAAGAGGAGAAAGAGCGATGGCGCCGATGGGAAAAAACAGAAGCGTGTTTGTTGTTGGACGCGGAGGTAAGATCTACTCGTGCCAAGGTTGCGACGTCCACGCCACGACCTTGGCACGAGTATGGATCACCTCCGCAGAGAAGGAAACGCAGCTAGAACTAAGGGGCTGTTTGGCACAACGGCAAACCATGGTTGGCAAACTGACCAAAGATATGGCCTGGATATGCTGGTTTTAGGTCCTCCTCCTCCTATTAGTCAGTTTTTCAATTATTGTTTCAAAATCATGGTTTGCCGTCGCGCCAAACAGCCCCTAAATAACGTACCGTACCGTGCTGTACTTGTACCTGTACGAGTACAAGGTACAGGCATAAAAAGGTGGTACAAGGGGCAGGCATTTACCGATCGCACAGGCTAAAAAGGGGCGGGGAACAGTGATGACAATAACTGGCAATACACTGAACATGACGTGGTACTTGTAGCATACCAGTTTTCCAAAGTGTGGTTACTGGTATATGTAGGGAATATACTTTAACTTATGGGGACCTTGGAATGGGGGATGGCAAAACCCACAATAACCGCGGTTTCCGGATCACAATTTCTTAGCCATCCCGTATCGATACCTTGGGTACAGTGGGGGGGGAAGAGGCTACTGATGCATAGAGATCTTCAAGGAAACTTATGGGATATTTGACTCTTACTCTTGTAGTGTATGTATAATGGTAAAGCATCGGGAGTTGTTTGTCGATCCCAGCCTGAAGTGCCTACCGAGAGGGCCGGCTTGTATGGGGCAGATGCATTACAGCCCACTTCGTTTACTATCGTACCGCAGGTCATGGCGATTTGGTAGGTATAATTTAATGTGGACTCTGTTACCCCCGATGACTTAGAAAGGCGCAGCCTGGCCATCGGAGGGTTTTAGCTGGATCAGACTAGGTGAACCTGAAAAAGCAGTGATGTTTTTGTTGAGTACTTCCGGTGCCCCCGCGGCGTGCTTGACGGTTCTCCATAGAGTGTGATTCTATGCTGCTTGAAATACCGACTGTTTTGAGTTTGTGGGGTGTAAAAGTTTGGAGAAGGCCGTACGGGGAGGAAACACTAGGGGGAAGGGGTCACAGGTTTGTGCTTTCATACTGATTTCTGCATTATCAAAATCGAGAGAGGAATTTTTATTCCACGGGGTTTTGGCTGGCTGGTAGTTCATGCATTGTCACTCGCAAACTTAAAGCTCCTAATCTTAGAAGTCTCGAACAAACGATCGGGAGGTCAATGATAGATGTTTTGGCTTTACGGAGGGAGACATGAAGTGATGGAAAGGCGGAAAGAATAGAATTGATATATAGGGAGTGGAGTCAAGAGATGTGAAAACAAGATATACAACGGAATGGGAGCCGGGCCAGCCGGTGAGCAAGAGGATTGCTGTGGTTTGTGTTTGTTTACTTGAAGAGCAATTCCGAAGCCTGATGTAAGAGAAAAGGAAGAAAAAAAAGACGACCTGAGTACGTAAGCATCCGAGTATGCCTACACAGGTCTATAGCTCTAGTGCGTAATAATCTGTGTGTATTCGACACATGTTCGGACATGAAGATGATGCCACTCTGCGATCCGTAGTATGGGGCGATTAGACCCTGTGGATTTGCCACACTCTCAACCATTTTCTACTATCCAAGGTCCCTGCCAACCATTTGTTTATTTCTCTTGCAGTAACTTGGGGAAATAAGAGGAGTCAGTGGGCAAGCACGGTATTTCCTGGGTGAAAATTAATGATCGAATGTGGGTGGCTATGGAACTTCTTGGTGTGCCAAACACCCCTTTACTGTTTTCTACTGGGGGGTGCTTTATGTCGTGCAAGGCTTTAGGTTTGGGGGCATACCCTGGGGAGGCACTGTACGGCATGGGTTCTGGATTTTATTTTGGAGGCTTAGAGCGAGCGGGAATGTATGGCGACAAAGTATGAGATGTGAGCTGGTTTGTTGGCATGTAGCTGGCTGGAGATATTTAGCTGGTGGAGACGAGGTTGGCACTTGAGCTTATGCGAACTATGGGCGAATGGGTGCCTCAAGAAGGAAGATATACAAGCACTGTATTCTGGTCTCCAAAGCTCCATGGGATATCAAGCCTCATAGATTTCTTGTTCTCGTTCAAGCTACGGAAGGTCATGACAACAAAGGGTGTATCAAATGCATGCATTGCATCAGGGAGACGGAAAATAAGAACTATAGCCGCAACTCGGACCTTTGCCATCAAGCAAGAACTGGTCTGTCGCGTTTCCAAATTTGCTAGAGGTGTGAAGGTAATATTATGACCGCCGCGGGGCTGGGAAGGTGAACTAATGCTTTCTGGGCTGGTTCGTGCTAGGGCTGGTTCGTGCTATGTGGGCTGCTCGGTCTGTCGCTTTTCGGGTACGATTAGGTTTCCGGGGCGGTGGGCTTAGTGGTGGATCCTTTCAAGGTGGAAAGCAATTCCAACAGAAACTCTGGCTCGGTCAGAATTAATTCCTCGAATCCGGGTGTCTCCCGTAGCAACCCAAATTTCCAAGAAGCATATTGCGTCAGAAATTTTGGAATCGGATCTGAGCTGTGAAGGTTATTATATGCATAACCTATCACTTTGATAAGGCCAGTGCCATCCTCCTCGCTCTTGGGCTTGATGCTATTGATCTCGGAGTAAAATTTCGATTCCGCCAGCCGTCTTAGGGTAGGTATGTTGAATTTATCTGAGAATATGCGAAGCTGGAGGTGTTTGTGAAGGCTCAGCCACGCCATCCTCCCCGTTCTGAAAAAAGGGCCGCCCCCACCGTCGTAGTCTCCAGTGTATGCCCACGTTGTAAAAAGTGTGACCGCCTCTTCCTCCTCAGACGGTAAATGTATTATGCCCTCGATACCCTCTTTCATGTCGTTGCTGGCGTACTCGTAGATCTCTGGGGATGTGCTTGCGAGGAGCTTTTTATGCATTTCCATTCTCTTTTTATCTCGCCCAATGCACAGTGTGACGGTTCCATCAAACAGAAAGCTGTTGAGCAAATGTTAATTATGGAGCTCAATGGGAATAGCTTGGAGAGGTAGGTTGGCCTAACTCATTGTAATTTGGGGGGTATCTCAACGTGAGACTAGAAAACATGTTACCGAGAGAGTGAAAAGCTGTAGAGGAAGATTTGGATGGCAGTCGAAGGTTTAGTTGGAAAAATGTAGAAGAGTTATAGTGGTGATTGTGCAGTATGGGCACTGGGAAAGAAGGGCGTGGGATGGTAGTAATATAAATGTATAGAAAGGTGCATGCTGTTTACGGTATTTGTAATCTACCCATATATTATCTCTTATTATCCGGGTTTCCTCCAAGACTGGACGCTCCTTTATGGTGAGTAGGTGCCCAGTGTCTGAAATCGGTCTTTCAACAACCAATCACAAAACGAGGTTAAAAATGAACACACCCTAAAATAAGGTGTGGATTGAGAGCAATTATCAATAGAACTACTCAAAGTTTACTCTGCTTTATATTTATGAGCTTTTTTTTTTTGGACTGAGTAAGTATTGGATGGGAAGAAATGTATTTAAAAGCGCTCACTATCCCAGAGCTAACTAGGTAGCAGAGGAGGTGGGTTTTAATTGTCCAATAATCTGCAGCAGAGCTTGTCGCATGTCTCTAAATCACCATATTACTGGAGTAAACCCTGTTGATCGATGTGCCGATCGATCCCTGTGGATAAGCGATTACTACAAACTTCGCTGCACGGTGCTCGGGGCCAGCTTGTTCGATTTTTTTTTCAATAGAACTGACCTTGTTCAATTAGGAGTAGCAAAAGATACGAAGGCATATTCCTCTACACAACATGCATTCAATCAAAAAACGCGGCCCGTGAAAATAAATAAGAGTAAAATTTGAGTAGCTACGTGGAGAGCTTCCCTCCATCACTTCACCACCTCAGGGTGTATTCATTTGTGGATTGATATCGTAACCGTTAAATTTGACTATTGAAAGGGTCGATTTTGAACACAAGTTACGATTTAACCTTAAATAACGCACAGCTGTGGCCGGGAGCCGGATAATAGCAGATAAGACGATATTGCGCGCCCGGAATCTCCATCCCGTGGACTGATGAGATATGCAGTTTTCCGGCGTTCAGTATACCCTTTACGATGGATGACCTGTGTTGTTTCTAGGCGACTTTTTTTTTGCAAAAAAAAAAAGCTTGATATTTTGCGGGTTTTTTGAGGCGAAATCATTTGACCGCACCTGTATTAGGGGAGACAGGGAAATCTACTTATCAATCGGTGAGGCAGGCTAAGTGTGTTGGAGTCGCGATTTATCATAACTGCAATGTAGGCTCAGATAGGGTGAAAGTTTTATTTGCCATCCTGTTAAGTTAACAGGGTCTTTCAGGTACCGGAAGTTGAGCAGCCTAACTGTCGTGCCTAGGGACAGAGTATTAAGGTACTCGTGCTGTGGTGGCATAGAAACGATTTTGGGGACGGGGGAAGTATGAGTATTTGGTAGTTCAGAAGCTAGGACATACCGGGGGCAAGCCATTTTAGTGTATTTGGTAGAACCTACCCTAGCTCAATCTGTGATTATAATTACTCTTATGAGTGGCAATTCCGGTGGTGTTGCTTGGGTATTCATCGGTGCCGAATGTTTTCATTCAACTCAAGTTCCACACAGCCATAACACTCAAAGGCTACTGTATTGGGGAGGCTTAGTGAAGACGTTGTGAGGGCCTTTGCGAGAGTATTGCGGAGAGCTCTTCAGTGATACAGTTATTGGACGTAACCCACAGTTGGTTCTCCATTGCGCCTCGTGGTAACACGGCAAAACTACACCGAAATTGTAAGGAAAAGCAAGCGTGAGGAATTCGAGCTCAGAGTGCTATTGTAACCCCCTCACAAATTCCCACCAGGTTACACATGCGAGTAGGCAAGGATCTGGGGATTAATATTCTACTACTCGCGCCAACGGTGGACTCGGTAATTGTGCTGTCACATCGGAGAGGAAAGTATTCCCTCCCCCAAAAGAAAGAGCCATTCCGGGGCGTAAGATCCTAGCCTCCCTTACCGATCGCAACGAGGAAAAAGACAGAAGTGTCACAATATTGCCAGCTTCAATTTGGTCATCAATAATTCCACCGTTATCCCATAGTCTGTTGAAAAAGTGGCCCACTTTTAGCGTTCCGGAGAGCAAGGGTGTTTATGCATTAGCGTGATGAAAATTGCTACAATACGGTAAATGTTGCTTCTAGAACCTTACCCTCATATGTCGCAGTATCCAAAACCGCATTCTCCCTGGAGAGCGGGCCACTTTCAGTTCACACCCAACTCCCCCCCACCGAGTTACTCGGATATATTAACTAGGGTTTAGGTCTCAGGTATCAATCGACAGGTACAAACGGTATAAATATGATGCTAGGCGAAATGGGCTACTGGGCTCCGTGGGCGTCCCGTTTTGATTAGTGCCCTTCTTGGAGTGGCCCACTACAATCTATGGGATAAGTGGATCCCACCATCACCATTCTCAGTAGGCTAGGAACTAACGCCCCAGCTAAAACAATAAACCCGGCCTTAAACTGGATGGGCTTAGACACTTGCGGCTCGCTCGGGTGCAGAATGCGCTTGCTCAATTGGCAATGCGTCCTGGGGAGCCTGGTGGGAGTTTTGAGGTTCCTCTCGCACCCCTCTAGGTGCTAAAACCAAGGGCTTTTACTTGCATGCTGACTGATCCCTGACATACATTACTAGTGTTAACTGGTATCTGGGGAGATATCGTCCAAGGGGGAATTTCGGTAGGACGAAAGAGTGGGGAAGCTTGAAAACAGGGTTGACTTAACTGCCTGGGGAAGTTATCTAGAAACACTATGCATAGTTATTTAGGGCATGTCTCCTCTGTCATGTAAGACTATGTCTCATTCACCTAGCTTAACCACAATAAGAATAAATATTATTTTTTTGTTAAATCCACCTGTTGGGTCAGTATAAGAGTCATATAGTTCATTATATAATTTCAATGGCACTTAGTTGCAAATGCTAGATATTAGAAAGGATGGAAGAGGGGTAAGCCCAAGACTTCCACAATTGGTGGGACCAAGAGGTCTGGGCTGTTGCTCGATCTGTCTTGGAACTTGTTGTTTCAAGATTTTCCTCCTTTGTGTGGGTTGAGCAGGCTAGTTGCCATGGCGCCAGGAATGCTACCATAGACTAGAACCGATAATGACCTGAGCTCAAACCCTCGGGTATTGGATGATAAGGATGATTTACTGAATGGTGAGAGGGTAGATTAATGGGCCGCATTGTGGCTATGCTGGGGGTAATAGTTGGTCACATCATTGCTTTGTTGGAGAAGGGAAGAGAAAAATCCATCTTCACCTATCTAGTGAATTCAGTTACGGTTGTTAGGACTTCAGTGGATTATGTCGCCATGATATTAATTTATTATTCTGGCTCTAATGGGGTTGTATAACCACTAACAACGCAAAGTGGGACACTGCGATTGATGATACTCGCTAGATTTGCGTTTCCGGGTAGCGGGCGTTGGGTGTTACAGTTTATGAGGCAACTTCTTGGTTGACGCTGCAGTAACTATCCGGTGCACAGCATGGCACATTCTGGGGTAGAAATTCTGCGGTAATTATGATGTTTTGAATTTAACCGAACAGTGAATCAAGAAGATAGTTTATCGGTAAATCACTGCTTGTACTGGGGCGTGTGGTTGTAGGTTGTCGCTCAGTGTGCGGCATGGTTTGGTGTGCGATATGAGTGGGGTGTGTGTGTATAATAGTATCGAGTGTATCGAGTGAGAGTATGTATGTGCAAACGGAAAATTTCAAGGAAAAGAATAATCTGCCAAGGGCCGAAGGAAAAGTGACTAGGGGCCTGTTCGGGAGGTGCTTAACCCCAGGGTTGGAGGATAGAAACCTCCAGTTTTGACTGACCCACCTGTTTTGGAATTAGTTCAGGTGTTCGGCAAGGCACTACTCGCGTGGCCGAGTTGAAGTCGCGCACCCGAATCTAGAAACGATCCGTAGGTCGATAGGAATTGGTATGACTAATTGTATGCTATACTGGATTCAGTAATTTATTCAGGGAAATACTAACTTCCACACTTAATTCAGAGCATCATACAAATTCCTATTAGCCCAGCGATCACTACTCGGTTTGGGTGCGCGACTTCAACTCGGCCCCGCGAGTAAACCATGGGTGCTTGTGAGTTCAAAACTTGGATTGATAAGCCGAAACCCAAGATTTGAAAAATCATCTCTAGAGATAATTTTTGAACTGAGAAATCATGGCTGCCTCCTAGATAAGGTAAGGGCTATTGCACTAGTACCTTTAAGATAATTTACTTATTAGTACTAAATGTAAAGGGGGTCGTTGCCATCCAAAACATACCTCATCTCTAGTACCTCAACAATGTTCAATCCCAATATCCTCAATCCTACTACATTACTTCTTAATGTATCTGCTACAGGAGCCTGGTGTTTTAACAGTACTGCTATCGTTCATTGGAGATCATGATGATCTGATAGGATGTTGTTGTTACATGCAACTAAAATGGCTAATGGCTATTCTAGCGTATAATAGAAATTTCACCCTATCCCTTTGCTCCTTTTCAAGCACAAGGCTAACTAACTTCCGCACTATGTGAACATTAAAAATTTCTTGCTACCGCTATTGTCACTAGTAAGCAATGCCGTTGTTGGTTACTAGAAATTCGCAGGTGTGTACACTTCAGGATGCCCGTTCCTATAGATACACTAGGAACAAATGAGAACTACCACAGTAACCCAAAGCATGCTCGGTCATAGATGGTGAGAGTGGTGGCCGGATTTCCTGAATTTCAGCTGTCTAGGAGATAGCGGTTGCAACCACCTCTCCCAAACAGGTAGACTATCACAGCAGTGCTTCCCACACTCACTAAAGTGACTAAAAGTGTGTGAAACTTGGGAATGAACAAAGGGACGTTTTGAGAACCGAACATACAACCAGCTTTCTTCAAGCCATGGCTACCCCTCTCACTTGCCATTAAACTCATAAAACATAGCTTGATAAACCTGTTGTTTGGTCTCCTCCTACCGGCCGAACAGGCCCTAATTCTACACGAGTGATGTCCGGCGTGCAACAGTAGTAGGTTACGGGGAACTTGGGACAGGTAGTAAAGCTCACAATAATCGCGGTTTCCGGGCTACCATCTCTCGCCCATCCCGTATCAATGCCCTGGATATAGTGAGGGGAAGGAGGCTGTTCGTAGATAGATATCTTGGAGGAAAATTATGGCATATTTGACTTTCACTCTTGTAGTGTATGTGTTAAAATTTGAGCAATTCAGGTTTCGTTGATCAAGAGAATTGTTGTTATTCTTGCTGGGGGGAGAAGAAAGAATGTTAACATTGAAAAGAAAGAAGTAAGCGAGAAGAAAATGGGACTGCTTTTTCAAGTATGTCCCACCAACCAGTCATGCAACACCACACACCAGACAATTCCCAACTACGCGATCAAGCCCATGGTATCATCCCAGTTCCTCATAGCCCCATTGGAACACTAAGTGCTTTTACATATAACCAGCAGCTTCTAACAGTATGGGTGGTGGTGAGGCGTCGGGATTTCCGGATTCCGGTGTGAGGTGTCGGGAGCGAGAGCGGCCTTGTATGGGAAAGAGACATCCCAACCTGCTTCACTTGCCATCGCGTTGCCCTGGATGGCCGTTCGGTGGGTATAGCATAATGTCGGGTATGTTTAGTGATGGACACGATCATGCTCGATCATAAAGTTTTGGTGTGCTCGAGCACTATTTATGATCGAGCATAACCCAAATTTTATGATCGAGCATGATCGTGTCCATCACTAGGTATGTTACGTCCAATAGCCCAGAAATCCGCCGCCTAGTCCTGGGAGAGTCTTGACTGGATCAAATTAAGTGAGGGTAGGAAAGCAGCAGCGACATTTGTGTTGCGTCCTTTCTGTTTCTTCGGCATATTTGACCTTTCACCATACCGGGAAATATGATGCTGCTGCGAATGTGGACAGTTCTCTATGTATAGAGTACAAAGTTTGAAAGGACCCATACTAGGTGGTGGGAAAAAGGCTGGTGAAATGACTGGGAATATGTTGTCCTATCGATTTCACTTTATCAAAGTTCAAGGAGGAATTTTTATCCCGTGGGGTTTTTCCTGGTTGTGGTTCATGTATTTTCATTCGCACTGTGATCCAGGAGATGGGTGGATTAGGCTTTGTGGAATTCACCTAGTCTCTAACTGTTAAATATACTTGTATGATCCAGGCTCCCTACCGGCTGTTAGTTTATCTGGCTTGAAGTAACTCGGAGAATGGGCAGAGCGGGGGTAAGCGTGAAATTTCCTGGCTGAAAATAGGTGACTGAATCTGGATGATTTTGAAACTCCTTAGCGCTCTAGAAACCGCTCTATTGTTTTTTTTTTTGCTAGGAGCGTTGTATGTATTTGGTATAAAGCTTTGAGTTTGGGGGTACAATCCTTAGAGGCACTATACAGCATGGCTTGTAGATTTTTGTTCGGGGTCTTAGAAGTTAGAAGCAAGTTAGAATGGATAAAGACAAAGTATGTGGAATGGGCTAGCTTTATGGCATGTAGTTAGGATACATGGTTTGTGAGGACGAGGTTAATTCTTGCGCTTGTATGTATCCTAGGTGAAGGGCTGTCCGCGAAAGAAACATTTACAAGGGCTGTGGTGTAGTCTCTGTTGCTCCATGCAGTATTGGACCGGATAGATTTTGTGTTCTTGCCCGGGTTATATAATAGAAGGTTTTAGAGAAAAAGGGGGAATGAAATTTATTCGCTACAGCAGGAGAGGCAAAAAAAAAAAAGAACTAGTAGCCAGAATCCGGAATTTCACCGTTGAGCGAGAACTTGTTTGCCGTGTGCTAAATGCACTCGAGACGCAAGCGTTACAGGACAGCTCCGACACAGGAATTCATTGCAGCCAGGGTGGTTACGGGGCACTGACCCCTTATGGATCAGCTGTACCATAATCGAATCCTTATCTGCGTCTTCTGTGGAGCGCCTGATGCCTTTGGGATGCATCCGCAGCAGGGTTAAAAATTAATCCTTTCAAATATATAAGCAATTCCCTTAGAAACTCCGGCCGAGCCAGAATCAATTCCTCAAATCCGGATTCCCCCCGCAGCAACTCCAAGTTCCAAGAAGCGTATTGCGCCAGAAATTCTAGGATCGGACCCGAGCTAGGAAGGTTGTCATATGCATATTCTATTATTAGAATAAGGCTAGCGGCATCTTCCTTGCTCCTTGGCTCAAAGGCGCTGATCTCGGTGTAGAATTTCGATTCTGCGAGCTGTTTTAAGGTGGGGATGTTGAATTTATCTGAGAATACGCAAAGCTGAAGGTGCTTATAGAGGCTTAACCATGGATTATTTTTCGGTCCAGTAGCGAGCGGCACATCGTCCTCGTGGGTATAGTCTCCACTGTATGCCCATTTGGTGAAAAGAGTGAAGACCTCTTCTTCCTCATCCGGTAAATGTATTATGCCCTCGATGCCCTCTTTCATGTCGTTGTTGACGTGCTTGTCGAGCTCTGGGGATATGCTCGCGAAAAGCTTTTTATGCATTTCCATTCTCTTGCCAAATTTCCCGACGTGCAATGTGACGGTTCCGTCAAACAGGAAGCTAGTGAGCAAAGGTTAGTCATGGAGCTCAAGAAGAAAAATTTGGAATAGCAGGGCGAGTTGGTCTAACTCTTTGTACTTTGGGAGGTCTTTAATTGTGAGACCGCCGTCGCCTATGCCGCTGGAAGAGGGAAAAGACATAAGATTTGGATGATTGCCGAATGCTCGTTGGGAAACTGTGGGCCGGCTATAGTGGCGAGCGCAATATGAGAGTTGGCAAAGAGGGTGCGGGTTGGTGGTGAGATTGAAACTTGGTTTATCTGTACGGAAAGGCGCAGGCTCCAAATCCGATCCCTAGAATGATGAGATAAGCAGGCTTCGGATCTGCAACTCTATGCAGTGGCTAGGCAGCTTTTTTTATCCAGAGGAGTGCTTAATATTTCACTAGTTTTGTAAGGCTAAGTCACCAGGCCACATCTGGATTGGGAGGCTGGGGAATCCGTGTTTGTCGGTATTTTATGGGAGGAGTGACTTGGTGTCGTACTTTATGAATAGTGTATCGCTAAGTAAGGGTATTCAAAGTTGAAAAGATGATTTTTCAGTAACGAGTAACTACCAGAAGGTGCATTAGGTTACTTTATGGTGTTAGCCAATCATATCCATATGTTTCATGTAGCATATTTGAATGCCCCAAGGTAACCGAAGGTAGAGGGTAGAAGTTTTCACAGATCATACCAATACTGAAATTTTTAGCATTTGTTAACAAGATGCCCAAGTGGAGAGATTTTTGTCAGAGAAAGCACATAATTATTTTTAAAGTGTGCAATAATATTTTAAGATTTTCCTCTGATTTTTTTAAATTTTTTTTCTAGATCACATATCATATTGAAGTTCTGGTGGAGTTCAGTTGATATGAATTTTGGAGTAGATACAGACCTCCTGACCTCCATATCTAACCAAAAAAAGTATGGTATGGTAAAGTAAAATGAGAGTAAAGTAACTGTTTTT
>LN890987.1:309126-333242 GCA_900010015.1 Tuber aestivum
TTCTGGTGGAGTTCAGTTGATATGAATTTTGGAGTAGATACAGACCTCCTGACCTCCATATCTAACCAAAAAAAAAGTATGGTATGGTAAAGTAAAATGAGAGTAAAGTAACTGTTTTTGTGTCTGCCAAGCTTACATGAAACAGCAAAGTAAGCTACTTTTTTTCAAGTTAAAAATGTAGCAAAAACTTAGCTTACTTTACTGTTTCATGTAAACTTGACATGCAGAAAAATGGCTAGTTTACCATTACTTAACTTTACCTTACTATACTTTTTTTTCTGGTATGTAGGTACAGAGGTCTGGGGGTCTGTAATCAATATCAAACTTAGTTTAATACAACTTTACCAGATTTCTAAAATGATAAATAGCGATATCATGAAGAAAAAAATAATTAAAAAATTGAATTTAAGTTCTAGGAAATATTATAGCATGCTCTAGAAATAATTATATACCCTTACTGGTAAAAATCTCTTAATTTTGACTTTTTGTTAATAGGCAGGGTTCTTATGATCTTGGTAACTTGAAAGTTTTGTCGTAACCTCTGTACTTTACCTTCAGTTTCCTTGGGGCATTCAAATATGGTACCTAAAACATGAGGATCTGATTGGCTAATACCAGAAAGTTACCTTATGCAACTTCCTACCTTTACTTGTTACTGTAAAATCATCTTTTAACTTTAAATACCCAAGTGCTAGGGTATAGTACCGTACAGTAGAAGGGTTCCTCACCATGATGTTGAAACCTGTCGATGCAGCCATTGATTCTGTTATTGTTTTACTTGTCTATCCTGCATTAGTTCTTGTTTCTGTTTTGTCTCATCAACAACATCTGGGACACTCTTGTTACCGACTATCAGTAGCCTGTATCATGTGGAGGAAAAGTTTTTCTAGTCGTCTTTTATGTTTCATTATCTTAGGATAAAAGCACAATGTTTTTCCTTTTTTGCTTTATGAGAATCAATCAGGCTTTCACTTATCACTATCGTCGCTCTCTTATCTTGTCTTTATAGTCAATTTACAATAGCTCCTTTGTCATACCAAATCAAAACATGATAGATAACCCGGGTACCCTCAATATGGCAGTGAAACTTGGGATCAACAAAACAAGCTAATTTATCAGAACTCTGAGCAGATAGATTGGCCCGCGTTGTCTTAGTTACCCCAGTAGGAGTTTCCCAGGTATTTGGCTTTCTTTGAGAGGGGTTCTACTCCACTGTCAAAGTCTCTTTGTTGGTTGTACTTGGTTGCATCATTGGTGTCCTATTTCTTGAGAAACAAATGGCGGTTCTAGTGACTGCGGCTTGATCTGCTGTACTTGTACAAGAAAACATAATGCCATCATAATAGCCCGAGACATGCCTAAGATAAAAAAAACTGGCTTTTTTTTCACTTCTACTTTCTCCCGCTTCTCAAAGGTTTGTGGCATCGCAGTAATTGCCCTGACCTAAATTTCTCGGGAGTTAGCTAGTGTAGGTGACTGACGGAAAGGGGAGAAGATGAGTCCACGGACCGTTTAGATAGCGATTCTAGGAGGTAGTGAATTTAGTTGGCTGCACCGTCATTTTATAGGGGGGGGGGAAACCCCTCCCGGTTTGTCCACCTGTCTATTCGCTTCTCTTGTGAATCCAGCCATAGTTGTTAGGGTGTTGACGAATTATGTTGCCTGATCGTAACTATCTTGGCTCGGGCAATAGTGTGACCGCCATTGTATGCCGAGAACGAAGCGGGGTATCGCGGTCGATGGTCTCATACTCACTGCACTTTTACACAGCTGGTATTATGCATTCATAGATTATGAGGCAAACCCCCGGCTGACGCGGCGATAATCCCTAGAAAAGAAATTCCATAATATTATGACACTAGTAGCATCTACTCATCTCTTACCGAATGAGTAATGATACATTGAATCTAACCTCACGGTAGAACAGGTCCTGGACTTTTGTCCAATTTCTCCTGCGGAAGATGTAGTATGGTTTATAAGGCCTGGGCGAGCGGCGTTTTGGATGTAGGGGGGATTCTTAGCCCAGAGTTAGGGGGACGGTGCGAGTTATAGGGCATATCACAACAGGAAAATTGGGCTCTTTTTCGGTGCAGAAATCATAGAAATAGAATTTGCTATTCCTAAGGAGAGGGTCTTATAGTGCGAAGCTTTAGGTTGGAAAATATAATTTTGGGGGGCATCGTACTATTGATTACGGCATAGATCGTTGATTTCAATTGTTGGGCATTTTGACTAGGGTAACGGGAGAGAATATATGAAGGCAAAGGATAGGGTGGGACAAGTTTCTGCTGTATGACAGGCTAGAGGCGTGGGCGCTGTGGAGACGACGCCAATTCTTGCGATTGTGTGAATTATACAAGAGATGCAGTAGACCCGCTGCAAGAGTACAAGGTGTCTTATTACAGTAAATAAATGAAGATCAAGAACTCGTAGCGGTAATTCCCAGACCCTCGCCATCAAGCCAAGGTTGGCCTAGCTGCTAGACCTTTCAAATTCACAAGCAAATCCTTTATAAACTCCGGCTGAGTGGAGATGAATTTAATAAATTCGTCTCTCTCCTGAAGCAACTCCAGTGTCCAAGAAACGAATTGTGCCAGGAATTTCTGGATCGGGTCTGAGTCCGGGAGGTTGTTGTATGCATACTCTATAATTGAAGTCAGGCCGTCCGCATCAGTCTTGCCCTTCAGGTCAACGAGGTTCATCTCCGTGGAGAATTTCGACTTTGCGAGCAGCTTTAAGGTGGGTATGTTAAATTTGTCCGAGAAAGCGTAGAGCTCAAGATGCGTGCGAAGACTGGGCCATGGATCCGCCTTTACTTCTAAGTAGCCGCCGTGTGCAGGGGGGCCGCCGAACGGAGGGTTGCTGCTCTGTGGAACTGGGGTTTTGACAACAGGTGTACTGTCCACAATGGTGTATCCTCTAGTGTATGCCCACTCTGAAAAAAGCGTGAGAGCAAATTCCCCCTCGTCCGGAAAGTATATTATGCCTTCGGCGCCCTCTTTCATGTCGTTATTCACGTGCTTGTCGAGTTCTGGGGATATGCTCGCAAAGAGTTTTTTATGTATCTCCATTTTTTTGCGATCTCGGCCGACATACAACGTGACTGTTCCGTCAAACATAAATCTAGTAACAAAAGTTAGTCATGAGATCTGAGGTGCACAATTTTAATAGCAAGGAGAATTGGTCTAACGCTTTGTACTTTGATGAGAGTTTGGCTGAAGTGCTCCCTGACATGGCGGAATCAGGGTTTAATGAAAGGACCTGGATGGTAGCTTCTGTGCCTTTGAAAGCGGTGGGCGGGGTATAGTTGCGAGAGGTGCCTAGATACGAGAAACGAAGGCTGTTGGATAAAGATGGGATGGTATCGATATGTGGGCAAAAAAAGAGCAGTGTATGCCTTAAACCGCACTATATGGGTAAATTATGTTGGTTATGGGCGGGTACAATTTAGTTGCCAAAGTGCGGCCCAATAGAGTAAAAGCTTTATGTGCCATCTTCTTGGCAGCGGGCCGGGAATCCCTCCAATGCCAAAAGTCATCACCAGGAACTCGATCGCAGCCAACGCGCAGAAAGAAGCGGGTTTGGGGAGATATTCTACGAGTAATATCGGTAGTCTTTTTGATGGCTTAGGGGAAACTCCATAAAAGTGGTTGAGCATTCGTGTATCAGAGGTAGCTTTAAACTCCCTTTCAAATAGGTTGTCCAATCGTCAAATCCCAAGCTTCCTACAATACTAAGTTATTAGTGAGAGTGCAGAGAAGCAATTTATATTTGTCTCCATTCTGTAGAAAGGATTTCAAGAGTGGTTCGGCCAGGCGCAATGCCCGTGGTCATCGAGTGTCACTCGTCACACCAATCTGTCACCTCTTCAAGGAGGAGGCAAAGCCTTTCCCGATCTCCCGTGATCCCATAGTGGCACTCTTATAGCGTTAGTAGTTTTGCAAAACACTAACACCGGTATCCAACGCCTCCTCATGCATTTAGACAAAACCTCCACAGGTTCCCCGCAGTCTCTTAGAGTGTCTTATTCTCCGAGATTACATCCCTAAACGGGATAGAGGATCCGTTGGTTCCTTGGAATTGGTTGTGGCTGGCGTCTTAGTTCTAGGGCGTAATATACACCGGAGGCCTTCCAGACGCTTCCTCTCCAACCAACCTATTCCATTCCTAGGCTACAACAGAATAGCCCTAGTGGTCTCTAGGATCCTAGCTTAGAAAGGGTACCAAATCACCTTCGTCCTTCGTGGCTCATCTCAGTCATCCATGGTTTAATCCCTCCCAAGTTGGTGGGGTAGATTGTTGTTGAAACTTGAAAGAATCTTGGCTACTATTGGGAAGTATTATGAAGCTAAGACTATGGCTGATGAGCATTTGTACGAGTTTGGGAGAAAGTCGGTGACTAAGGGTATTTGTCTTCGGCCTGGGAGTGATGACCTGACGACTGGGTTAGTACCCCTGGAGGATCCAACGACAGAGGACTAATCCTGACAGAGTGATATCCGGCGAGTGATAATGGTGCAAAGTAGGGAGCTTGGAATCGGGGACTGCAAACCCCACAATAAGTGCGGCTTTAGGACCACAATTTCTTAGCCAACCCGTATTAATGAAAGCTGCTAATACATAGAGATCTTGGGGCAAAGCCGTGTCACCATTAATTTCAGTTGCCGTGGTGCGAAGTGACTGCTGGGAGAGCGGCTATGTATGGGAAAGGTATCTTGTGACCCGTCTCGGTTACTATCGTATTGCCGGGGGCGGTGGTTTAGTGTGGGCATAGCTGGGCGCCCGCTATGCTGGGGTCTAATGGCTCAGAGATATGCAGCCTGGTGATGGGATGATTTCGAGTAGATAACTAGGTGAAACTGGAAGGCAGAGATGTTTGTGTTGCGTACTTTCTGCCCACCCGGCGCCTTTAACGTTCGGCCATATCATTCAATACGATGTGTCAAATACGGACTATCCTGGGTGTATGGGGTGTAAAGGTTTGGAAAAAGGCTGTTCTGGGGATGGGGAAAACGTTAGGGGAGTGAACATACTTTATCACTGATTTTTGGTTTATTAGGGGCTTTGGGGAGGGATTTTCACCTTATGGGGTTCTGGCTAGTTGAGTTGTTCATGCATTGTCACTCGTATACATAATGCTCATACATTTTGATGCCTTGCCGCTATACACAGCATGGGGGATCAGGCCCTTGTGGGTTTAGCTCGCTCTCAAGCCTTTTGCGTATGTTTGTATTGTCGGACCTTCCTGTCGGTTATTTATTTCTTTGGCTTGCATGATCCTAAACCCGGGAGACCGGCCGAGCGATGGGGTAAAGTTTGAAAATTATTTCCGGGACAAACAACCCCTATAGTTTCTGTTAAGCGCAACGTATGTGGCGTAAACCCCTAAGTTAAAATTTAGCTGATGTCCTTGGAGGCACTGTCTGGCATGGCTTGTGGACTTTCATTTGGGATCCTTTGTGGTGGGGGTAAGTGAGCGTTTTTGAAGACATAGTATGTGAGGTGGGCTTTTTTGGCGGTAGGTGGTTGGGTTGAGATATATGGTTTGAGGAGACGAGGTCAATCCTTACCTTTGACTGGATTACACGCAAGGGGCCTTTTCTGGAAAGATGCACAAGTACTGAAGCTTGGGCTCTACCCCTCCATACAATTTCAGACCTGGTAGGTTTCGTGCTCTTTCTCGGGGTATGGGATTTCATAGAGAGAAAGAGGGAATCAAATGTATTCATTGCACTGAAAAGACGAAAATGAGAACTCAACCACAATTCGGATCTTTGCCATCAGGCGGGAACCGGTCTGTCGCGTTTCACATTGCTCGAGAAGAAAATGAAGTATTCTGACAGTTCCCGGGCAGGGTTTCATTACCTTCTGAGCAGTTAAGGGTCCTGTACCCTCGCGAATCAACCGCTCACACGATATAGTCTTTCCCGCCGGTCGTAGGTAGGGTGAATCTGTGGTGCCATAGACGTAGGCTTAATGCTTAATCCTTTCAAATGCAGAAGCAATTCTTTTAGAATCTCCGGCCGAGCCAGAGTCAATTCCTCGAATCCAGCCGTCCCCCGTAGCAACTCCAACTTCCAGGAGGCATATTGCGCTAGAAATTTCAGAGCAGGGAGTATCAGTCTAACTTTGTACTTTGGGGAGTGTTTAGTTGTTGTAAAATTAGACATGTTGGAAAGGTGGGGAAGCCGTAAGAGAAGGTATGGATGGGGGGTCGAATGTTCGTTCCGAAAGCTGCGCGAAAATTATGGTGGCGAGGGGGCAAAATAGCAAAGTTGCAATGGAGGTGCAGGTCGGGGGTGGTGTTGAAACTCAATTTATAAGCGTAGAAACGCGCATGGTAAGTGTTGTAGTGTTGTATGTTCTAAATCCTATTCCATGGACTGATGAGATATGTGAATTTCTGGCCTTCGGCCTGCAGTAACTCCACGCTGTGACTTGGCGAATTTTCTACAAAAAATTTTGATATTTTGCGGGGTTTGTGAGGCGAAACCATTTGACCACACCTCGATTAGGGGAGACAGGGAAATCTACTCATCAATCGGTGAGGTAGGCTAAGTGTGTCGGAGTCGCGATTTATCATAACTGCATGTAGGTTCAGATAGGGTAAAATTTTTATTTGCCATCCTGTTAAGTTAACAGGGTCTTTCAGGTACCGGAAGTTGAGCAGCCCAACTGTCGTGCCTAGGGACAGAGTATTAAGCTGCTCGTGCTGTGGTGGCATAGAAACGATTTTGGGGACGGGGGAAGTATGAGTATTTGGCAGTTCAAGGGCTGGGGCGTACCGGGGGCAAGCCTTTTTACTGTATTTGGTAGAACCTACTCTAGCTCAATCTGTGATTACAATTACTCTTATGAGTTGCAATTCCGGTGGTGTTGCCTGGGTATTCATCGGTGCCGAATGTTCTCATTCTACTCAGGTTCCACACAGCCATAACACTCAAAGGCTACTGTATTAGGGAGGCTTAGTGAAGACGTTGTGAGGGCCTTTGCGAGAGTACTGCGGAGAGCTCTTCGGTGATACAGTTATTGGACGTAACCCACAGTTGGTTCCCCATTGCGCCCCCTGGTAACACGGCAGAACTACACCGAAATTGTAAGGAAAAGCAAGCGTGAGGAATTCGAGTTCAGAGGGCTATTATAACCCCCTCACAAATTCCCACCAGGTTACACATGCGAGTAAGCAAGGATCTAGGGATTAATATTCTACTACTCGCGCCAACGGCAGACTCGGTAATTGTGCAGTCATATCCGAAAAGAAAGTATTCCCCCCCCCCAAAAGAAAGAGCTATTCCGAGGTGTAAGATCCTAGCCTCCCTTACCGATCGCAACCAAGAAAAAGACAGAAGTGTCAATATTACCAGCTTCAATTTGGCCATCAATAATTCCACCGTTATAAGTGGATCCCACCATCGCCATTCTCAGTAGGCTAGGAACTAACGCCCCAGCTAAACCAATAAACCCAGCCTCAAACTGGATGGGTTCAGACACTTGCGGCTTGCTTGGGTGCAGAATGCGCTTGCTCAATTGGCAATGCGTCCTGGGGAGCCTGGTGGGAGTTTTGAGGTTCCTATCACACCCCTCTAGGTACTAAAACCAAGGGTTTTTACTTTCATGCTTACTGATCCCTAACATACATTACTAGCGTTAACTGGTATCTGGGGAGATATCGTCCAAGGAGGAATTTCGGTAGCACAAAAGAGTAGGGAAGCTCGAAAACAGGGTTGACTTAACTGTCTGAGGAAGTTATCTAGAAACGCTATGCTAGTTATTTAGGGCATGTCTCCTCTGTCATGTAAGACTATGTCTCATTCACCTAGCTTAATCACTATAAGAATAACTATTATTTTTTTGTTAAATCCATCTGTTGGGTCAGTATAAGAGTCATATAGTTCATTATATAATTGCAATGGCACTCAGTTGCAAATGCTCGATATTAGAAAGGGTGGAAGAGGGGAAAGCCCAAGACTTCCACAATTGGTGAAACCAAGAGGCCTGGGCTGTTGCTCGGTCTGTCTTGGAACTTGTTGTTTCAAGATTTTCCTCCTTCGTGTGGGTTAAGCAGGCTAGTTGCCATGGCGCCAGGAATGCTGCCATAAAACCAATAATGACCTGAGCTCAAACCCTCGGGTATTGGCTGATAAGGATGATTCGCGAAATGGTGAGAGGATAAATTACTGGGCCGTATTGTGGCTATGCTGGGGGGTAATATCTGGCTACAACATCGCTTTGTTGGAGAAGGGAAGAGAAAAATCTATCTTCACATATCTAGTGAATTCAGTTACGGTTGTTAGAACTTCAGTGGATTATGTCACCAAGATATTGATTTATTATTCTGGCTCTAATGGGGTTGTATAACCACTAACAGCACAAAGTGGGACACTGCAATTGATGATACTCACTAAATTTACATTTCCAGATCGCAGACGTTGGATATTGGAGTTTATGAGGCAACTTCTTGGTTGGCGCTGCAGAAACTATCCGGTGACACAGCATGGCTCATTCTGGGATAAAAATTATGCGGTATTTATGATGTTTTGAATTTAACCGGACGGTGAATCAAAAAGATAGTTTATCGGTATATCACTGCTTGTGCTGGGGCGTGTGGTCGTAGGTTGTCACTCAGTGTACGGCATGGTTTGGTGTGCGATATGAGTGGGGTAGATGTGTAGTAAGTTATTGAGTGTATCGAGTGAGAGTATGTATGTGCAAACGGAAAATTTCAAGGAAAAGAATAATCTGTCAAGGGCCGAAGGAAAAGTGACTAATTCTACACGAGTGATGTCCGGCGTGCAACAGTGGTAGGGTACGGGGAATTTGGGACAGGTAGTAAAGCCCAAAATAATCGCGGCATCCGGGCTACCATCTCTCGCCCATCCTGTATCAAGGCCCTGGAGATAGTGAGGGGAAGGGGGCTGCTCGTAGATAGAGATCTAGGAGGAAAATTATGGGATATTTGACTTTTACTCTTGTAGTGTATGAGTGGTGGTGAGGCATCGGGATTTCCGGATTCCAGTGTGAGGTGCCGGGAGAGAGAGCGGCCTTGTATGGGAAAGAGACATCCCAGCCTGCTTCGCTTGCCATCGCATTGCCCTGGATGGCCGTTCGGTGGGTATAGCAAAATGTCGAGTATGTTACGTCCAATAGCCCAGAAATCCGCTGCCTACCCCCCGGAGAGTTTTGACTGGATTAAAGTAAGTGAGGGTAGGAAAGCAGCAGCGATATTTGTGTTGCGTCCTTTCTGTTTCTCCGGCATATTTGACCTTTCAGCATATGATGCTGCTGCGAACGTGGACAGTTCTCTATGTATGGGGTACAAAGTTTGAAAGAACCCATACTAGGTGGTGGGAAAAAGGCTGGTGAAATGACTGGGAATATCTTGTCTTATCGATTTCACTTTATCAAAGTTCAAGGAGGAATTTTTATCCCGTGGGGTTTTTCCTGGTTGTGGTTCATGTATTTTCATTCGCACTGCGATCCAGGAGATGGGTGGATTAGGCTTTGTGGAATTAACCTAGTCTCTAACTGTTAAATATGCTTGTATGATCCAGGCTCCCTACCGGCTATTAGTTTATCTAGCTTAAAGTATCATAACTCGGAGAATGGGCAGAGCGGGGGTAAGCGCGAAATTTCCTGGCTGAAAATAGGTGACTGAATCTGGATGATTTCGAAACTCCTTAGTGCTCCAGAAACCACTCTATTGTTTGTTTTTTTGCTAAGAGCGTTGTATGTATGTGGTGTAAAGCTTTGAGTTTGGGGGTACAATCCTTGGAGGCACTATACGGCATGGCTTGTAGATTTTTGTTCGGGGTCTTGGAAGTTAGAAGCAAGTTAGAACGGATAAAGACAAAGTATGTGGGATGGGCTAGCTTTATGGCATGTAGTTGGGATACGGCGAAAGAAACATTTACAAGCGCTGTGGTGTAGTCTCTGTTGCTCCATGCAGTATTGGACCTGATAGATTTTGTGTTCTTGCACGGGTTATATAATAGAAGGTTATAGAGAAAAAGGGGGAATGAAATTTATTCGCTACAGCAAGGGAGGCGGAAAAGAAAAAAAAGAACTTGTAGCCAGAATCCGGAACTTCACCGTTGAGCGAGAACTTGTTTGCCGTGTGCTAAATGCACTCGAGACGCAAGTGTTAAAGGACAGCTCCCGCACAGGAATTCATTGTAGCCAGGGTTGTTAGGGGCGCCGACCAACGAACCTCCCCCCGCGGACCCCGGGGAGCGCCCGGGGCGTTTGGGATGACTTCGCAGCAGGTTTAATGGGTAATCCTTTCAAATACATAAGCAATTCCCTTAGAAACTCCGGCCGAGCCAGAATCAATTCCTCAAATCCGGATTCCCCCCGCAGCAACTCCAACTTCCAAGAAGCGTATTGCGCCAGAAATTCTAGGATCGGACCCGAGCTGGGAAGGTTGTCATATGCATATTCTATTATTCGAACAAGGCTAGCGGCATCTTCCTTGCCCTTTGGCTCAACGGCGCTGATCTCGGTGTAGAATTTCGATTCTGCGAGCTGTTTTAAGGTGGGGATGTTGAATTTATCTGAGAATACGCAAAGCTGAAGGTGCTTATAGAGGCTTAGCCACGGATTCTTTTTCGGTCCCGTAGCGAGCGGCACATCGTCCTCGTGGGTATAGTCTCCAGTGTATGCCCATTTGGTGAGAAGAGTGAAGACCTCTTCTTCCTCATCCGGTAAACGTATGATGCCCTCGATGCCCTCCCTCATGTCGTTGTTGACGTGCTTGTCGAGCTCTGGGGATATGCTCGCGAGGAGCTTTTTATGCATTTCCATTCTCTTGCCAAATTGCCCAACGTGCAATGTGACGGTTCCGTCAAACAGGAAGCTAGTGAGCAAAGGTTAGTCATGGGGCTCAAGAAGCAGAGTTTGGAATAGCAGGGCGAGTTGGTCTAACTCTTTGTACTTTGGGGGGTGTTTAATTGTGAGACCGCCATCGCCTATGCCGCTGGAAGAGGTAAAAGACATAAGATTTGGATGATTGCTCGTTGGGAAACTGTGGGCCGGCTATAGTGGCGAGCGCAATGTGAGAGTTGGCAAAGAGGGTGCGGGTTGGTGGTGAGATTGAAACTTGGTTTATCTGTAAGTTACGGAAAGGCGCAGGATCCAAATCAAAGGCGCAGGCTCCAAATCCGATCTCTGGAATGATGAGATAAGCAGGCTTCGGACCTGCAACTCTATGCAGTGGCTAGGCAGCTTTTTTTGCAGAGGAACGCTTAATATTTCATTGGTTTTGTAAGGCTAAGTCACTAGGCCACATCTGGATTGGGAGGCTGGGGAACCCATGTGTCTCGGTATTTCATGGGAGGAGTGACTTGGTGTCGTACTTTATGAATAATTTATCCCTAAGTACAAGTGCTGGGGTATAGTACCGTACAGTAGAAGGGTTCCTCACCATGATAGATAACCCGGGTACCCTCAATATGGTAGTGAAACTTGGTATATCAACAAAACAAGCTAATTTATCAAAACCCTGAGAAGATAGATTGGCCTGCGTTGTCTTAGTTACTCCAGTAGGTGTTTCTCAGCTATTTGGCTTTCTTTGAGAAGGGGTCGACTCCACTGTCAAAGTCTCTTTTTTGGTTGTACTTGGTTGCATCATTGGTGTCCTATTTCTTAAGAAACAAATGGCGGTTCTAGTGACTGCGGCTTAATTTGCTATACTTGTACAAGAAAACATAATGCCATCATAATAGCCCGAGGCATGCCTAAGACAAAAAAAACTGGCTTTTTTTTTCACTTCTACTTTCTCCCGCTCCTCAAAGGTTTGTGGCATCGCAGTAATTGCCCTGACCTAAATTTCTCGGGAGTTGGCTGGTGTAGGTGACTGACGGAAAGGGGAGAAGATGAGTCCACGGACCGTTTAGATAGCGATTTTAGGAGGTAGTGAATTTAGGTAGCTGCACCGTCATTTTATAGGGGGGGGGGAAACCCCTCCCGGTTTGTCCACCTGTCTATTCGCTTCTCCTGTGAATCTAGCTATAGTTGTTAGGGTGTTGACGAGTTATGTTGCCTGATCGTAACTATCTTGGCTCGGGCAATAGTGTGACCGCCATTGTATGCCGAGAACGAAGCGGGATATCGCGATCCATGGTCTCATACTCACTGCATTTTTACACAGCTGATATTATGCATTCATAGATTATGAGGCAAACCCCCGGCTGACGCGGCGATAATCCCTAGAAAAGAAATTCCATAATATTATGACACTAGTAGCATCTACTCATCTCTTACCGAATGAGTAATGATACCTTGAATCTAACCTCACTGTATAATAGGTCACGGAGTTTTGCCCAATTTCGCCCCCGGAAGATATGGTTTATGTGGCCTGGGCGAGCGGCGTTTTGGAGGTAGAGGGGATGCTTAGCCTAGAGTTAGGGGGATGGAGCGAGTTAAGGGGAATATCACGACACGAAAATTGGGCTCTTTTTCCGTGCAGAAATCATGGAAATAGAATTTGCTATTCCTAAGGGGAAGGTCTTATGGTGCGAAGCTTTAGGTTGGAAAGTGTAATTTTGGGGGGCATCGTAGATTACGGCATAGATCGTTGATTTCCATTGTTGGGCATTTTGACTGGGGTAACGGGGGGGGGTGTATGAAGGCAAAGGATAGGGTGGGAGAAGTTTCTGCTGTATGACAGGCTGGAGGTGTGGGCGCTGTGGAGACGACGCCAATTCTTGCGATTGTGTGAATTATACAAGAGATGCGGTAGACCCGCTGCAAGAGTACAAGGTGTCTTATTACGGTAAAGAAATGAAGATCAAGAACTCGTAGCGGTAATTCCCAGACCCTTGTCATCAAGCTAAGGTTGGCCTAACTGTTAAACCTTTCAAATTCACAAGCAAATCCTTCATAAACTCCGGCTGAGTGGAGATGAATTTAACAAATTCGTGTTTCCCCTGAAGCAACTCCAGTCTCCAAGAAACGAATTGCGCCAGGAATTTCTGGATCGGGTCTGAGTCCGGGAGGTTGTTGTATGCATACTCTATAATCGAAGTTAGGCCGTCCGCATCAGTCTTGCCCTTCAGGTCAACGGGGCTCATCTCCGTGGAGAATTTTGTCTTTGCGAGCAGCTTTAAGGTGGGTATGTTGAATTTGTCCGAGAAAGCGTAGAGCTCAAGATGCGTGCGAAGACTGGGCCATGGATCCGCCTTTACTTCTAAGTAGCCGCCGTGTCCAGAGCGGCCGCCGGACGAAGAGTTGGGTGGAACGCTGGGTGGAACTGAGGTTTTGACAACGGGTGTACTGTCCACAATGGTATATTCTCCAGTGTATGCCCACTCTGAAAAAAGCGTGAGAGTAAATTCCCCCTCGTCCGGAAAGTATATTATGCCTTCGGCGCCCTCTTTCATGTCGTTATTCACGTGCTTGTCGAGTTCTGGGGATATGCTCGCAAGGAGTTTTTTATGTATCTCCATTTTTTTGCGATCTCGGCCGACATACAGCGTGACTGTTCCGTCAAACATAAATCTAGTAACAAAGGTTAGTCATGAGATCTGAGGTGCACAATTTTAATAGCAGGGAGAATTGGTCTAACGCTTTGTACTTTGACGAGAGTTTGGCTGAAGTGCTCCCTGACATGGCGGAATCAGGGTTTAATGGAAGGACCTGGACGGTAGCTTCTGTGCCTTTGAAAGCGGTGGGCGGGGTATAGTTGTGAGAGGTGTCTGGATACGAGAAACGAAGATTGTTGGTTAAAGATGGGATGGTACCGTATCGATATGTGGGCAAAAAAAGAGCAGTGTATGCCTTAAACCGCACTATATGGGTAAATTATGTTGGTTACGGAGAGGTACAATTTAGTTGCCAAAGTGCGGCCCAATAGAGTAAAAGCTTTATGTGCCATCTTCTTGGCAGCGGGCCGGGAATCCCTCCAATGCCAAGAGTCATCACCAGGAACTCAATCACAGCCAACGCGCAGAAAGAAGCGGATTTGAGGAGATATTCTACGAGTAATATCGGTAGTCTTTTTGATGGGTTAGGGGAAACTCCATAAAAGTGGTTGAGCATTCGTGTATCAGAGGTAAACTCCCTTCCAAATAGGTCGTCCAATCGTCAAATCCCAAGCTTCCTACAGAGCTAGGTTGTTGGTGAGAGTGCAGAGAAGCAATTTATATTTGTCTCCATTCGGTAGAAAGGATTTCAAGAGTGGTTCGGCCAGACGCAATGCTCGTGGTCACCGAGTGTCACTCGTCACACCAATCTGTCACCTCTTCAAGGGGGAGGCAAAACCTTTCCCGATCTCCCGTGATCCCATAGTGGCACTCTTAAAGCGTTAGTAGTTTTTCAAAACATTAACACCGGTATCCAACGCCTCCTCATGCGTTTAGACAAAACCTCCACAGGTTCCCCGCAGTCTCTTAGAGTGTCTTATTCTCCGAGATTACATCCCTAAACGGGACAGAGGATCCGTTGATTCCTTGGAATTGGTTGTGGCTGGCGTCTTAGTTCTAGGGCGTAATATACACCGGAGGCCTTCCAGATGCTTCCTCTCCAACCAACCTATTCCATTCCTAGGCTACAACAGAATAGCCCTAGTGGTCTCTAGGATCCTAGCTTAGAAAGGGTACCAAATCACCTCCGTCCTCCGTGGCTCATCTCAGTCATCCATGGTTTAATCCCTCCCAAGTTAGTGGGGTAGATTGTTGTTGAGACTTGAATGGATCTTGGCTACTATTGGGGAGTATTATAAAGCTAAGACTATGGCCGATGAGCATTTGTACGAGGTTGGGAGAGAGTCGGTGACTAAGGGTATTTGTCTTCGGCCTGGGAGTGATGACCCGACGACTGGGTTGGTACCCCTGGAGGATCTAACGACAGAGGACTAATCCTGACAGAGTGATATCCGGCGAGTGATAATGGTGCAAAGTAGGGAGCTTGGAATCGGGGACTGCAAACCCCACAATAAGTGCGGCTTTCGGACCACAATTTCTTAGCCACCCCGTATTAATGAAAGCTGCTAATACATAGAGATCTTGGGGCAAAGCCGTGTCACCATTAATTTCAGTTGCCGTGGTGCGAAGTGACTGCTGGGAGAGCGGCTATGTATGGGAAAGGTATCTTGTGACCCGTCTCGGTTACTATCGTATTGCCGGGAGCGGTGGTTTAGTGTGGGCATAGCTGGGCGCCCGCTATGCTGGGGTCCAATGGCTCAGAAATATGCAGCCTAGTGATGGGATGATTTCGAGTAGATAACTAGGTGAAACTGGAAGGCAGAGATGTTTGTGTTGCGTACTGTCTGCCCACCCGGCGCCTTTGACGTTTGGCCATATCATTCAATACGATGTGTCAAATACGGACTATTCTGGGTGTATGGGGTGTAAAGGTTTGGAAAAAGGCTGTTCTGGGGATGGGGAAAACGTTAGGGGAGTGAACATACTTTATCACTGATTTTTGGTTTATTAGGGGCTTTGGGGAGGGGCTTTCACCTTATGGGGTTCTGGCTAGTTGAGTTGTTCATGCATTGTCACTCGTATACATAATGCTCATACATGTTGTAAAACGAGAGAGAAATAGAGGTTCTTGATAGGCAAAGAGATAATATCATTCGTCACACCCGTCGCCCATGCTCATCCACACCATCCAGACACCAGGTAGTTAACTACCTTTATATACAAGTACTTCGGATCCCATAAAGCAGTCCTTCACCTCAATTCAACTCATTCGGCTCGGTCTACTATATCCATCTCATGACCTTCATTTCGGCATATCCTTCTTCTTTCACTCTGTCCCGATCGTCTCGCAGCTCTTCCTTTCCTATCAGGAAGTCTTAGCACCGTGTCCTATGTCATACTGACAACACTCCCACCCTTCCTGATAACTATTGATCTAATACATAGAAATATCGGAGACCTCATTAAAAAACCTCCCAAGGACTTTGGTAGGAAAAAGAGTGTCCCGTACATGCAAGGAAAATATAAACATGGGAGATTCAACTTAAGCAAAATTATTCTTCATCTGCGCCCATTCTCATTCCTCCATCTCTAGGCCTAGATTTCGAGTATGGCGTTGGTGGGTTTCGCGCGGCAAGGGTTTTGTCATGATATCGGCAGTCATCATGTTCGTGGGTATGTAGTTGAGTCGAATGAGGCCTTGCTTGCAGCAGTCTCGGACGAAGTGGTATTTGACATCAATGTGTTTCGTTCTTTCATGAAACTTGGGATCTCCAGCAAGCTTAATAGCTCCTTGGTTATCACAATTGAGCACCTGCAATTCATGCTTTGTTGTGGTAATTTCGTGAAAGAGGCGACGAAGCCAGATAGCTTCACGAGAGGCTTCCGAGTACCCAATATACTCAGCTTCTGTTGAGGATAGTGAAACTAGAGACTGTTTCTTTGCTTTCCAGGAGATCGCCGCGTTAGCTAGTAAGAAGACATAGCCTGAGGTGGATTTCCGGTCAGTGGTATCTCCCGCGAAGTCTGAGTCGGTAAAGCCGATTACTTCTGGTTGACCAATGCTGTAGATCAAGGACAGATTGATCGTTTGTCGAAGGTACCGAAGGACACGTTTTGCAGCAAGGAAATGATTCCTAGTCGGCTTTGCATTAAACTTGCTGAGTGTGGCGACTGAGAATGCAATATCTGGTCGAGTTCCAACCACAAGATACATGAGACTCCCGATCAAGGATTGATAGTCTCTTTGATTGATCAATTCATCAGTCTCTTGAGCGGACAACAGCTTTTGTCCAAATTCCATAGGAGTCGAAACCCCATTACTGTCGGTCATCCCAAAGCGGTAAAGGATAGTTCTGATGAACGTGGTTTGATGTAGTCGTATGTTCTTTGGTGACCGTTCGATTTCAATGCCAAGAAATCTGCGAACATCTCCTAGGTCATTCATTCGGTATTGGGCATGTAGATGTTGTTTGATTTCCTGTATCCTATCAAGAGATTTTGCAGTTATCAAAATGTCATCAACATAAAGTAGCAAGATTAGCTTAGAATCATGTGCAATATAAAGATTTGGATCGTTCTCAGAACGATGGAGTCCAATGGTTCGTAGGAATTGATCAATATGATCATACCAAAGACGAGGAGCCTGCTTCAGGCCATAAAGTGCTTTGTTAAGTTTGCAAACTACAGTTGCAGGGGGTAAGGCTGCTTCCAGCTATTCAATTCCCTCCGGCAATTGCATGTATACTTCATTGTCAATTGGGGGATTGAGAAACGCAGTAGAGACATCCATATGATGCATCTCTAGTCCACCAACAGCTGCAAGGGCTACAAGCAAACAAAGACTTACTAACTTTGCAACTGGTGCAAACGTTTCACCAAAGTCCACTCCTGGGACTTGCTCGTAACCTCTAATTACTAGTCGAGCCTTGAACCTCTGAGTTCCATCAGGGTTTGTCTTTAGAACAAAGACCCATCTGCAGCCTACTGGATTCACAGTTCTTGGAATCATAGACAGGTATTCCCATGTCTCGTTCTCCTTCAAGGAACGGAATTCAGCCCGCATGGCATCTTTCCAATGTTCACAACGATGTTGATTTAGAGCTTCCCGGTAGCTAAGCGGGTCACTCCCATCATTGGATTCTGGTCTTAGTATAGCACTGTATACTTGAGTTTGACCACCGAGACGTTGCGACCGTCTTAAAGGGATTATTTCACCTTCTTGCCTCACACTACTCGTACCAGTAGTAGGCGCATCACACTCTGCAGTAGGAGCTGTGGTTTTCTCAAAACTCAACACTTTATAGAGGAGCGACTCGTCAGTCCTCCTCCCAGTTGAGGGAATGCCGTCAGATAGGTCATTCGCTTTACGAAACTCTGCAAATTCAGAGTCGTCTTCTTCTAGGGGCATATTCTCAGGTATACAGCTCTTGAGAACCTCGAGTTCAGATTGGCCAACCACACAGTTGCCTGCCCTTCGTGACTCATCAAACCGAACGTTTGATGCTTGTATGATTCGTTTTCCCTCAAGATCCCATAGACGCCATATCTTTGACGTATCGTGCACATAGCCAATGAAAGCGCACATCTTGGATCGTTCCGCAAATTTCCCACGACGCTGTGCATCAGGAATCAGTTTAAATGCAACACATCCAAACTGACGTAGGTGCCCAAGCTCTGGCTTTGTCCTATGCAGCATTTCATAAGGTGTTGATCCATCAACCGACCGTGACGGGGAACGGGAGTGAAGGTAAACGGCAGTGTTTACAGCTTCAGCCCAAAATTCTTCTCCAAGATTGGAATCTAAGAGCATGGCACGAGCTTTGGTTACGATAGTTCGTATCATCCTTTCACTGACCCCATTTTTGTCTTGCGTATAGGGAGGCGATGGCTCGAATAATATCCCTGACACTCTCAAAATCCCTCAGAAAAGGCTATTATCGTACTCGCCTTTTCCATTATCGCAGCGGAACCGAGCAATTGGATACTGTGGGAATTGTTTCTCTATGGTGGCCATAAACTCCTGGAATACTGAAACCACTTCAACAGCATTCTTTGAGCGAAGGAAATAGGTCCAGGTTAACCTCAAGTAATCATCGATATATAGTATAAAATACCGTAGGCCTGACATGGATTCAGGGCTTATGGGCCCACAGAGATCTGAATGGATGAGTTGGAAGGGATGTGTGGCTCTTGGTACCGGCTTTCGTTCTATTCTTTTCTGGTGTTTGGCTTTGACACAGATCTCACAAGTCTCCTCGGGTTTACCAGCCTCGATCTCTGTATATGCTGTATGAGGTACTAAGGACTTCAAGGATTGAAGATTGATGTGGGCTAATCGTCGATGCCAAAGATCAATGGATGGAAGAACGGCGGTATTTGCAATAACTGGCTTCTGATTTAGGCGGTAAAGCCCATTGTCCAGCGTTCCCAGCAGAGAGTCTCCAATAAAGCAGGATGATTCTCTAAACGAGATCGGAAATTGCTGTGATAACTGACTAACAGATAATAAGGAGATCTGAAGACTTGGTGCGTATAGGGCTTCGATAGTGATCGTCTGAGATGGTAATGCCAGATGCACCACACCGGTTCCAGTAGCTGGAATTGTAGAGTTATCCCCTAAATGGACTGTCACTGGTCTTTCGAGGCGCTTCAATTCAACAAACAGGCGGTAGTCTCGACACAAGTGGTGTGTTGCTCCGGAATCAATAACCCAGTCCTGGAGTAATGATAGTCGATCGAGATTGACGATTAGTGCACGAATGGAGGTAAAGGAGGCAACGGTCTTCTCATTTCCTTTCACTTCTGGCCCAGTTCTCCTTTTATCCAAGCGCTCATTCCTAGCACTATCAGATCTCTTTTTAAGATGGCAATCGTCCTGCTTGTGGCCCTTCCTCAAACAGTACCAGCAGGTCAAGTGAGTACTTCTTCCACTCGTATGTCTTCTCCCTGTTCTTCCTCGGAAGTGGACTCGATTACTAGACGCCATTACATGGGCAGATAAGGCATTTGTTGTATTCATAGTACTACCGATGTTCGTACTAGAACCAACCTCAGCCTTCCGCGCTTGTCGTGTGTTTTCCCATTCAACTAGGGTGGAGATAACGTAGTCGGTAGTCTGCCGTTCAGGACCCTGATGGATAATGATATCGACAATTGAATTATATTCGGGTGTAAGAGTCGTAGTCAGGTGGGATCGAAAGGTTTCATCGGAAATGGCCTGCTCTGAGCTAGCTAACATATTTTTGCACTTCGTTAGTTCGGCTATATAGTCTTCCAAGCTAGTTCTTGGTTTCAGTCGAAGCTGGTTGAATCGGTGGTGTATCGCAGTCCTTCCGGCCAGAGAGTTTGCGGTGTCTAGTTTTGCCTTCAGCTCATTCCACATGAGTAAAGGATCTCTCATTGTATCCACATAAGCTTTGACAGTCAAGCTACAGGAGGCGTGGATCATGGCAGCAGCCTTTCTGGAACGTCTGCTGAAGTCTTCGGGATTGATAGAGCCGCCATCATCTAGAACCTCATTTCCAAGGACGATATCCAGGGCTCCTTCGGCGTTCAGAAAGAATTCCATATCGCGTCGCCATTGGTGATAGTTTTGATAGGTGAGTTCTGCCGTTCTACCGTACTTGCATTTGTATACCCCACTTCCTTGGGCTACACTCATGGCAGTAGTGGTGATGGAAGCTGACTTGAGTCTTCGATTCAAAAGGAACGTGAAAGGTCGATGACAATTGGTTCGGAGTAGGTGTACTCAGAGATAGATAGACTGTTGGATAATTGTTTCGTAGGTTGAGAATAGAAGCACTATTCCGGGCTCATAACCTGTTGTAAAACGAGAGAGAAATAGAGGTTCTTGATAGGCAAAGAGATAATATCATTCGTCACACCCGTCGCCCATGCTCATCCACACCATCCAGACACCAGGTAGTTAACTACCTTTATATACAAGTACTTCGGATCCCATAAAGCAGTCCTTCACCTCAATTCAACTCATTCGGCTCGGTCTACTATATCCATCTCATGACCTTCATTTCGGCATATCCTTCTTCTTTCACTCTGTCCCGATCGTCTCGCAGCTCTTCCTTTCCTATCAGGAAGTCTTAGCACCGTGTCCTATGTCATACTGACAACAATACATTTTGATGCCTTGCCGCTATGCACAGCATGGGGGATCAGGCCCTTGTGGGTTTAGCTCGCTCTCAAGCCTTTTGCGTATGTTTCTATTGTCGGACCTTCCTGTCGGCTATTTATTTCTTTGGCTTGCATGATCCTAAACCCGGGAGACCGGCCGAGCGATGGGGTAAAGTTTGAAAATTATTTTCCGGGACAAACAATCCCTATAGTTTCTGTTAAGCGCATAGTATGTGGCGTAAACCCCTAAGTTAAAATTTAGCTGATGTCCTTGGAGGCACTGTCTGGCATGGCTTGTGGACTTTCATTTGGGATCCTTTGTGGTGGGGGTAAGTGAGAGTTTTTGAAGGCATAGTATGTGAGGTGGGCTTGTTTGGCGGTAGGTGGTTCGGTTGAGATATATGGTTTGAGGAGACGAGGTCAATCCTTACCTTTGATTGGATTACAGGCAAGGAGCCTTTCCTGGAAAGATGCACAAGTACTGAAGCTTGGGCTCTACTTCTCCATACAATTTCAGACCTGGTAGGTTTCGTGCTCTTTCCCGGGGTATGGGATTTCATAGAGAGAAAGAGGGAATCAAATGTATTCATTGCACTGAAAAGACGAAAATGAGAACTCAACCACAATTCGGATCTTTGCCATCAGGCGGGAACCGGTCTGTCGGATTTCAAATTACTCGAGAAGAAAATGACGTATTCTGACAGTTCACGGGCAGGGTTTCATTACCTCCTGAGCAGTTAAGGGGTCCTGTACCCTCGCGAATCAACCGCTCACACGATATGGTCTTTCCCGCCGGTCGTAGGTAGGGTGAATCTGTGGTGCCATAGACGTAGGCGTAATGCTTAATCCCTTCAAATGCAGAAGCAATTCTTTTAGAAACTCCGGCCGAGCCAGAGTCAATTCCTCGAATCCAGCCGTCCCCAGTAGCAACTCCAACTTCCAGGAGGCATATTGCGCTAGAAATTTCAGAGCAGGGAGTATCAGCCTAACTCTTTGTACTCCGGGGAGTGTTTAGTTGTTGTAACATTAGACATGCTGGAAAGGTGGGAAGCCGTAAGAGAAGGTATGGATGGGGGGTCAAATGTTCGTTCGAAAGCTGCGCGAAAATTATGGTGGCGAGGGGGCAAAATAACATACTTGCAACGGAGGTGCAGGTCGGGGGTGAGGTTGGAACTCAATTTCTAGGCGTAGAAAGGCGTTGTATGTCCTAAATCCTATTCCATGGACTGATGAGATATGTGAATTTCTAGCCTTCGGCCTGCAGTAACTCCACGCTATGACTTGGCGAATTTTCTACAAAAAATATTTGATATTTCGTGGGTTTGTGAGGCAAAGTCACTAGGTCACGCCCAGGTTGGGGGAGTGCGGAATCTGCGTATCTTGTTAGTTCATGGGATAAGCGTGTCGGTGCCGTAGCTCGGTTGCGGCATAAGTTAGGCCCAGGCGGGGTAAAAACTCTATCTGCCATCCTCTTAGCAGTGGGGTCTTTTAGATACTTGAGTGGGTTGTCTATCTCGCCTAAGAACCGAAAAGATTAAGACGCCCAAACTATGGCAGCAACAGTGTAGAAAAGCTTTTTACGGATAAGAGACGAGTTAGGTCGCTCGAAGGGAAATATATACCGGGGCAAGCTTTCCTTCTCATGCTGTATTTAGTGGAGCCTACACTAATTCCAACACCCGTGGGTGCACTTCCTCGTGTACAGAAATTCCAGTGAAGTTGTGCATTCCCCATTGCCAACGGTTTTTTTCAATGCAAACCCCATCACAACCACCGCACGCAAGAGGGCTGCCATACGAAAGAAGCTTTAGGCTCCGTTCAGCATGTCACTTTTATAGCATATTTAGCATATTTAAGCCTTTATACAGGGGTGTGTTTGGTACAGAGCATCAAACCATGATATTTTTTTATTGAGTTGATAAATTTTTATTAGGTTATTTGATAGGATACCCCTCTCTGAAACCAAATTCAACAGAATGCCACTGTAAAAGAAAATTTGATAGAATGCCATCCACTGCATGTGTTTCAATCTAATATTTTCTACACAGTATGTTTCACCTCCAGTACTATAGGTCTAATATAGAATGAAATATATTAAACCAAGACAGAAGCAATTATTTAATGGTATACTTCTCTAGAGCTCTGACTTTAATAGAATACTCCAGTAAGAAAAGAAAAAAAGTTGATAAAATACCTTTCTATATATCAACTGGATGAGATAACTATAACTATCCTGAGTCTAAATATTTCTTTTTAATTTCAGATATTCTTAATAATAAGTATTTCTTTTCTACTTTCATTTATAACTGTTATTTCTCCTCTAATAGCCTTATTATAACTTTTTCATTATAGCAAGCTCTCCAAGCATTCTCAAACTTCAATCCTCCACTATACTAACAAGTACTTTGTAACATAACTTGGTAATAAAAATCAAGAAATATAACCTTATTACTTGTATAATATTGTGAAATTTTGTTTGACAAGTGTTCACCTATTTTATATTTAGATAATATGGAGCAGAGAGGCAGAATAAGTTATAATAGTTGAATATGGTATTTTAATATACCCAGAATCCTATGTTTAGTACTTGCTTTTGTATATTACTATAATATATTTACTTGTATCACTTATTATATTTTATTATATGTCAGACTACTATGATTGAATATGAGATAAACTATATGAAAAAGATTTGGTAGAAGAATACATAGTAGGTCGCATTCTATCAAACATTTTTTTTCAGTGGCATTCTGTCAAATTTGGATTTAAAGAGGGGTATCCTGTCAAATAACCATATTATTTCAACTAGTCTCCAAAATTGGAATTTTCCACAATATAATCTAATAGAATGAATGGAGAAGTGTTTCCGCCATAGAGTTAAATCACAAACTATCACCCGATTAATTAAAAAAAGGTCGTATTATGATACAATAGCTTTTGCGTCACGCTTGCTTTTCCCGACTATGAGCGAAGCGAAATAGGCGGGGAACAGGCTATTAATTATAAATTGAAATGTGAAAGTAATTGAAGGTTGAGAAATAAATAGGAAAGTTAGTATTGGGTTACACATTTCCCCTCTATTTGGAAGCAATTTTTGGTGACTACTCAAAGATTTGTTATCCTATGTAATTATTCAGACTTAGGTCCCGGAACAGTGGATTTGCAGTCAAGTAACTGCTAGAGGTATTGGATAGTACTACTAAAGTACTAGGCCAAAAGGATCCATACGATGGGTGGTTACCACACGACACCTCAAAACACCCCACTCCTACAATCAACCACCCCTCAACCATGATGCCTCCACACAAGACAGGCTACCTTACAGAGTTTGAGAAAGGGCAAATAGTTGCTCTGAGAAAAAAAAAAAATCTCTTTTGGAGAGATTGGAGAGCTCTTAAACCGTCCAAAGAGTACTGTTCAAACTTTCCATGACTGCTTCCAAAAGAGGGGTGATGCAAAAAACCTCCTTATACCTGGAAGACCCAAAATTATCGATTCCAGAACCCAACGCCGCCTAGTCAGAGAGTCTAAGAAGGCATGCTGCCAGACTTTATCAGAATTGCGCAATAA